>BSBN01000375.1:600000-750253 GCA_027924645.1 Cunninghamia lanceolata | reverse complement strand
GATAGAGAGGAAGAGAGAGACATAAAGAGATAGTGAGAGATAAAAATAGATAGAGGGAGAGGGGGAGATATAGAGATAGAAAGGGAGAGCAAGAGAGATATATAGAGATAGTTTGTGTGAGAGATAGAGAGAGTTGGGGGGAGGGATAGAGAGAGTTGGGGGGAGGGATAGAGAGATGGATATAGAGAGGGAGGGAGAGATGGAGAGGGGGGAGAGAGATAGAAAGAGATATCTAAAAGGTTAAGAGAGGGAGAGATAGAGATAGAGAGATAGGGATACTTTGAAAATCTATACTAATCCTTTTCTAGCATGGCAATTTAATGTTTTCATGGAGGAATTATTCTTTAATCATCATAATCAATAATAATCTTATTCACATTCTAAAGTCTCATAAAAATGACAATGATATATTGAATGAAACTTTAGAGATAGAGAGAGATGGGAAGAGAGATATTTAGAGATAGAGAGATAAGAGGAGAGAGGGAGAGACAGAGAGTGAGGGAGGGAGGGAGAGATATAGAGATAGAGAGGGAGAAGGAGAGATATAAAGGTCATTCAATATTTATATTTCATATTTATGGGTTCAACATGTAATGTTTAACATTAAGATTTACTAATATCATCCTTGTTTGCAGCTTACTAATATCAAAAACATTAAGATTTACTAGTTTGTGTTTAATTCTTTAGTGTCAATGTTTAAGGTTTTGGGTTCACATTTAAGGAACTTATATTTCAACATTAAAGAAGAGGAATGTAGAGGGAGAGTGGGAACTATAAGGAGAGAGGGAGAGAGAATGGGATTCGAAGAGAGAGATATAGAGAGGGAGAGAGAATGGGCTTTGGAGAGATAGAGATATAGAGAGGGAGAGATAGAGATAAAAATAGATAGAGATAGAAGAGAGAGGGAGATATAGAGAGATAGAGAGGGGGAGAGGGACAAGGATAGATAGAGATAGGGGGAGAGATAGAGAGAGGATGAGGGAAAGATAGGGAGTGGGAGAGGGAGAGGGAGATATAGAGGGAGGGAGAGGGAGACACACACACAGCACACACACACACACACACACACATATATATATATATATATAGAGTGAGAGGTGATATACATAACGCACTGACATTATGAAATGCACTCACATTATTTATTCAAATTTTGATCCTACCTTTTTAGGCTTGGAATAGGCTTGGACAAGCACTTGCCTAAGAATGAGACCTCTATGATACCTCCCAAAGATGTGTTTTTCATAGTTAATAACATTTTTCCACTTCAACATTGTTAGGTTTATTTGTTTTATAACAAAATTTGATGAAACCACCACTAAAACAACAAGCTAATTCTTATCTTTCTAACCATATAATTTTTTAAATATTTTGAATAAGGTAAGGTATTTATTTTTATTTTCTTTGAACGATATCTTCATAAATTCTTCAATCACATATGTATTGATTTTTATTTATAACTTTTGATCCACTTATCAAAATTTTAAAAAGTCCATAGGATTGTTTTTTAATAAAGTCAGCTAGAAACAAGGGTCCAAAACCCTATGTACAAAACAACTGCAAGGGCAAAGTAAAAGCCTCACATAGGCCAAAAATAGTGCATTAACAATAGATTAACAATAGATTAACAATATAACACAGAGTAAACTAAAACCCTAACAAAACTAACCTTAAGCAAAAATAAATAGCAGAAGACACAGAACAACCAGCTAAGGATTCCCATCGATCCCATACTTAGTGAGGAATTTGAGCATCTCCTCATAATACCCAAGGCTGTGAACCCCAATTCCCTTGATCTTGTCATTGAACTCCTTCACATTAGAAAAATATAGTAGCAGCACGATGCATAACTTTGGTAGCAAACCCCGACATCACTTCCCACTTCTTTTGCAACTCCCTAACCTTGGACCTGAGATCAACAACCTCCTTAGCCATTTTTTCACATAGGGTGCACTTCCCTTTATCCTCCTCATTATCATGATTATCATCCTCATCCTCTGAGTAGGGAGTGTTCAAACCCTCCTTGGAGTTTAGCCACATATTCTCCCTCTTTGAATCAATACACCATACCTTTTGGGTAGGGCACCCTACTCTGTCGGCAATGCTTTCTCCCTTTGGTAGACATACCAGTAGCCTGGCCTATGACTTCTTTAGTCACCTCAAACCCAATACTACCTAGTTGAACTTGCCTATTATCCCAGGAGTCTGCAAACTGATGGGAGAGATTCTCATCATGCCCTATCAGAATTTCCAGAAAGGAAGCCACCCACCTTCCTGAAGAATATGCTAGATAGTAGGATGAAGCTTGAATTCATTGGGGGAAGAGGGTTCTATTTTTAATGATATCACCTCTCATGGTAGCACCCTGGCTCATACACAGTAAAGGATACGTCACGGAAATGCCTTTGTCTTTTCTATAGGAAATGAACCAATCTAAGTGATAAATGGCTTGATGGTTTCTAGATCCTTTTGTGCACCCCGTATCACTCTAATGAGTGTCACGCTAGATTTGATGGGCATTATAATGATGAATCAGACGCGAGGAGCTCTTACCACCTTACTCCACCTCTAGGGAAAGGACGAATGCCTGCCACCTCATGTAAAAATTAATGCAAGGGCAATCAGAGGTAAAATTATGATGGTTACCATAGAGCCAACCTATCCTCCAGCTGTTCCCATCACATGGACCACCTTCTCTACTAGCAGTTCAGTCAGAGAAAGCCTGCTAAGTCATGGCTTGCCAATCCATGTTAGCCTTCCCACTTTTTGGATTTGAATCCCAATGGCTCCAGGCTTTTTAATTTGAATTTTATCTCTAAGGACATTATATCCTCCCTGGGTCCTATCGATAACCACCTTTTCAAGTCAACCCTTTTACTTGTTGGAGTAGGTGGGTTGTACACCTTGCATAACATTGGTATTATTTTATTATGTAAAATAAATATTTATTTGTGGTGCATCCATGGATATGTTTATCCACATTAAATATCTATTTGGTGCCACTTGTAATTGTTGTATGTAACATTGGGCTACTTATTTTATGTGTGTGGGAAACATAGAGTAATTAATTATTTATTTGTAATTATTTTATTATTGGAAAAACTTAGTACCAACAATCAAATGTGGGGGTCAATGGTTTTGTAGACTCGTGGTTTAGGGATAGATGGTTTTACCATACCGCATGTATTTGTTGTGAGCTTATCTCTATAAAAGAAAACACACGGGTAGTTTGTAGAGGTTGGTTGTTGGCTTGTTGGCTTTGGTTGGGCTTAGGTTGGGCTTAACTTGATTGAGCATCTCTTGCAAGTTGTATTTGTGAGGGTTTGAAGCATGGCATTTGATATGTGGTTACATGCTTGTTCACATGGAGTGCAGGTAGAGAGCTTAATGCTTTAGGGTATTCATTATGTATTGTAATCTTTATTGTTGAATAATACATGAGAGATGGATGCTTTTGGAGGCTGGGTTTTTCCTCTATGAGGGTTTTCCCACAGTATATCTTGTGTCACCATTGATGGTATGATTATCTATTTCTTTTACATGTGGATTTTTGGTTACTGTTGCATATTAATCTCTCATTGGGTTATGAAGAATTAGTCTATGTGGCTGCATATTTCCAACATTTCATATTAGAGCTTGGTTACTATAAACACCTAAAAGTGTCCTTAGGTTGCAAAACCTTAATTTCTGCCACATTCTCCTATTTTTCCCTAATTTCCATCTATGATTAAATAATTAGTTTTAATTGATTAATTATTAAATTATTCATTATCCCCTTGCCCCCTTTAATTTAAATAAATAAACATTTATTTAAATTATAAGGCCTTATCCCAATTAAATAGGTCTCACCTATTTAATTTAATCATCTCACATTATTCCCTTGACCTTCTTTCTTCCTTGACCAATCCCTTTTCATTTCAAGAGCCTACCCATGTCGAGGGGGCATCATCATCCTATCTTTCCATCATCATCCTTTTCCTCTATCCATTTCCTTAGCTTCTTTAAAATGATGTTACTCAACATAAATCTCATCATCTCGAACATCATCTCAAAGAGGGGCAAAATGTAGACACCTAAAAGTGTCCTTAGGTTGTAAAGCCCTAATCTTTGCCATATTCTACTATTTTCTCCCTAATTTTCCTCTATGTTTAAATAATTAATTTTAATTAATTAATTATTTAATCATTCACTTTCCTAATGTCCCCTTGCCCCCTTTAATTTAAGTAGGTCTCACCTATTTAATTTAATCATCTGACAATATCCCCTTTTCAAATAAATTAAATAAATGAACCCAATTTATTTAATTTAAACATTTTACACCTCACCATTTCTACTAATTTAAATTCAATTTTGTCTTGTAGTGGTGAGGAAACCCTAACTCATCTCAGCCCTCCATTTACCTCCAAAGTCAACTCTCAATCCTAGCCCTCCGTTCAAATCAGGTCTTCTATAAAACACTTCGTCCAACTCATTTTGACCTCTCTTAGGACAGAACTCTCTAATCTGCTATATACTCTCTCCAATATCTTTCTATTCATCAACTTGAGCTTCTCAAGATTGTGCAACATCTACAAATCTGAGAACATTATGCAAGGTTAAGGAGAACAATGAAGATTAGACAATTTGTAGCTTAGATTATAATTTATTTTCTGTTTGTTTGCTTGATTTTTAAGCTTGCTTGCACTTCATTACAGTTAGGGTTTAGTTAGTTTATTGTTTTTGACATTAAACCTGATTTTTCCTTAACAACAGTTACCATGATTTGGGAGGAAATCTCTATTTGATAAGCCTAGCTATGTTTGGTTGCATATTTCCAACACTAAATGTGCAGGTGTATGTAGAAATTTGGATCAAAGGTATAAAGAAGGATAAATGATGAATACCCAGTACCTTCACCTTCAAACCAAATCCTCACACTTGATAGAATGGAGTAGATGCACCCTAATCTACTAGCTATGTTATTTGTTGGGTTTTTCTCTCTGAATCAGCAAAGGGTTTGCCAGTTCCTAACCTCAGGCAGATTCGGCCAACAAATACAGGAGGTTGTGTGAGCTGCCTCCCCTTCACTTCTGGTTCTGCCGCACCAAGGGGGTATCCCTATAGCTATAGATTTAACTTTGACTCACCCAATGACAAAAAGATTTAGCTTTACAACAACATACATAATACTCTCATTTTTGGACCAAGATTTGTGTGATAAATCACAAGGTTGGCAGTGTTCTTGGACATATCTAACTGGTTAGGAATGAGAGTATAGAGGGGTCCTATTTCTAATCCTACAAACTAACAAGTTAGAATTATGAAATGATTTGTATTTATGTTTTGGATGCAAGACAAGGGTTTTGGAAACATAACACAACACAAGAAGCAGACTGGTGCCTATCTCAAGGCAAGGCGTCAACTAGACGTATGCATGTGAATGATTTGCACAAACTCAACGGAGATTCAAGTTTCAAGGGGTTAGATTGGTGCTTGCCTTACAAACATCACCCAAGAATGAGTATTTATCTATCTCTACTTACAAACATCCTTGCTACCATACAATCTTCCTCATACTTAACCTAAAATAGTTTAATCCACTCCTTGAATGGAAGTTAGAGATCAAGCATGCAATACAACAAATCTATATTCTAGAATCTGAGGAACCCTTAGCAACTAGATTCAGAAGAAGTGATGCATACAGTAATAGAGACAAACAACTAAACACATGCAACAACGTATTTTTCATATAAGAATAACATGAAACTGAACATATGTGCAACGTGCATTCAAATGCAACTCATAAACTCACAAAATGAGACAGAACAACCCAGAAAAGCTCTGTTTTCATTATTTCCTCCCAAAAATTGCCCAAGTCTTCCACCAACCCAAAAAATGAGTAACACAATTCTAATATATCTAGAATGCGCACTCAGCATTAATTACATGGTCTTTTTAAATCGCCCTTAGATACACTGCACCATCAAAATGGCGCCAAGAACATTGAATGCTCCAGGTAGAAGAAGAAGAAGGGAGTGGTTGAATTTGGGAAGTGTGCAGTCGCCTGAAGATTTTCTCCTTTAAGATGGTAGTTGGCCTGTCAATCCATCGACCCATATCTCTGCAATCTATCATTATGGCTGACCCACCTATTTTGAAGTGCAGCAGTTTGCTTGTTTTGAAATTCCTCCACTTGGAATGCAGCTGCAAACACGCAGAAATCCTTCCTTCAAAAATTTGAAACAAGGCCGTCGATTCCTCCTCATCACCAAGATCAACAACATCGGTTCATGCTGACTAGATTTGAGAATCCCAATCACCTACCTTGAAAAGTGATCGGCCAATGAGATCGTGCCACGCAGGCAGCTTTTGCTTCTTTTGACTTTTCGCAGCACGAACATACATTTTATGTTTTTGCCCATTTCTGCCTTCAAATCTTTGCATATACAGTTGTATATACATACTGACTTGGACACATGTCACCCCACTGATTGGTTCATTATCGCTAAGCATTGGCCTCTTCATCGGGGATCCATTGTATCTTCTTTTGCATTTGTGGTTGTATATGAGATTGTATGCACATACAATCACCAACATACAAGGGCGGAGCCAAAATCTTCATAAAACAAATTGCAAAGCACCATTGGGTCCAAGCCTTGTATCTAACTCCTTTGTATATCACATTGTATATCGCATGTACAATGTGCAACATACATACAACCATGGACTTCATCACTTTTATCAGTTGGATTGGAAAAACATTGAAATCCGGCTTGTATTTACCTCATTGTATCTCTCATTGTATATTGGATGTACAATGCAAAATATACAACCCACAGATCCCAGCCTGAAATCTACCAGAACATATTTTCCTTCGCATCCAGGATTGTATGTGTGCCCTTTGTATCTTGCATTGTATATGCACACACATACAACCCACGAAACATACAACAACACGGGCTCCACCAGGTTCTTGAAGAATGTTGACTTTGACCACAACCTGCTTGTATATTTCTTTGTATATGCCCATTGTATATCCGATTGTATATTGGGGACATACAATCCCAATATATAACCATGGATTTCAACCATCTCATAAATGCAGTTTACTTTTCAGATGCATCCACTTTGCATATTTCACATTGTATGTGTAGTTGTATGTACAATATACAACGGTGGATACCAACCTGCACATACAATAGATTTGAAACTTTTTGATGTCCGACATTGTATCTACCCATTGTATATCGAATATACAACAACATATTCATGCAACCTTTCGATGCAATGTGGAATATTCTAGGAATCTACCATGTACATCTACTTTTGCATGCCTAGAATTGTATTTGAATGACACATACAAACCAGATATGCATACAAAGATGCATACAACCATTTTTTGCACTTTTTGAAGCTGATTTGACTTATTTTCAGGTCTGCCAATGTACATTTGCACTTGCACGCTAGATACAATGACCATATACAAAGGTGCATACATACAACTGCGAAGGCCGAGGGACTTAGAAATTTTTTGAGTTTTTCTGAAAAGGCCTACAGGTGAATACTTGAAACCAAAAATCTAGGTGGTCACCACCATTGGCTCTATCTAGAGACGCATGCCTCTTACAGGCATGGTGAGAACTCCAGAACTTTGGGATGCAGACTGGGCCTTTTCCATTGGGCACAGAGTCAAAGCTGCACCAACCTGCATCATAAATCACATTTTGTTTAAAAAAAATTCACTTGGTGGCCCAGGGCCACCAAAAAGGAAAAACCAGTATTTTCCTTTGTCAAATATCTAATTTTCTTTTGATTTCTCTGGATCAAGCCTGAAGATACCGCCATGATCTACCCACAAACAACCCTTGTCATTTGCATGTTCAACCATCTCATTGAGCTTTCCCCTGTCAGCATTGCCTCCGTCAATCTACACTTTAAAATCAAGCATTGATCTACATACATTGTCATACCCTTCAGCATCAGGCAATGTGTGAATGTTATATTCATCAAACAATGCACTTTCATATGAAATATAACACATATTATCATCTATATCAACAACATGCATTATAAAATGATCTCCCAGCTGGACTAAAAATAGAAAGCACTCACTATCCACTATATAGCTAGGATCATCAGGTCTCATTTTATCATAAGCTACCATATCAAAGAAGAAGCTTTCACATTCACATTTGTGCACTTTATGCAAACAACCTTCAGCTGCACTGAACAGGAAAGGCTCGGACTCAGACACCTCTCTGCAATAACCTTCATGATATATGTTGGTCTCTCTTTCATCAGGATGAAAATTAGAATCCTCCTCAATAACAACGCTTAGATTCCCACCATAATCAAACAGATCCTCCTCAGCATATGTATCATTTGCATGGAAGAGGGTTGATCCAAATGTCTCAATTTGATTACAGTATGCCGCTGGTTCATGGGCAGTGAAACATGCATTTTCATTACCAATAAATTCCTTGTGTGGAGGAGTATCAGCCTGTGTGTCATAAACAAAACTAGAATCAAATAAAGAGAAATCATGCTCAACACTACTACTTGTTTCAATGTCTAATTGCTCTTCATCATCTCCATGTGTCTGAATAAAAGGCAATGATTCAAACATGGAATTGCTCCTTTGTTTGTTTATTTCTTCTCTATCTTGTGCACAATACTCACAATCATCTCCACAAACCCACTCAAATGAGTATTCATTGTTGTCCATAACCTCATCATTGTTTTCAGAACTAGATACCTCAACCTTGAAATGGGAGTCATCATTGATCCTCTCGTTGGCATCCTTAACTGGTGAACAATCCAGTTGAGCATTGTTGCCATCACTATGTTCAGACACAACATTCTCAACTTTTATATTTTCATTTACACATTTGTCTTCAAATGATGCCATGATCACTTGGTGATTTGCAACCACACAACTGTTATTCATACCAAAGCTTGTGGATAGGGAATTTTGTATGTGCTCATTCCTCATTTTTTCTATATTTTCTAAAAACTTGTATGCCATCTGCACACTTGTTATCTTGAATTCCCTCAACATTGCACTAGAGCCCTTCTCAAAAGCTTCAAAATACATACTAATGCATGCTGGAGTATCAGGTCTGAAGTCTTCAGGGATTTGTGAAAGGGCAATTACAAATCTATGACTGAAATCAATACTAGACTCTTCATCTTGTCTTCTAATTTTCATTAACCTTTCAACAAGATCAGCAGGTTTTCTTGCATATTCCTTTTTAAACTGTCAACAAGTTCATCCCAATAGGCAAAGGATTTCTTAGGGAAGCTCAAATACCAATCTCTAGCTCTAGCACCAAAGGATCTAACAAAAAACCTCATCCACATATCCTCATCTCTAAATGAGTGTTTCTCCATGAAGCTGTGAAAGTTTTGGATATGTGCACCCCCATCACACACACTATGTCCACTAAATCTAGGCATCTGATTATAAATCTGAGCAAGCATACTTTCAACTTCATAGTCAACCCATGACAAATCCAGTTGGTCATATAAAGGATCAAAAGAGCTGACAAGAGGTTTAGCATTCTGACTAGTAGACACAAAAGGGTTATTATTTAACTGAGCCTGCCTAACCTCTAAGGATATCAACCTATTCTTTATCTCTTCAATTTTTTTTACACAACATTTCATCCCCCTCTTGGCTGAGTATGGGTGAATACATACTTGGATTCATAAAAATTTCAATCTCAGACATCTTATGTCTACCTAAGACCTAAGGCTTCCCCTTGGTATTTAACTTATGCAATAAAACAACAAATACAAGTGGGAAGGAGCCGTTTACCTTTTCTCATCCAGATGCTGAAGTCTTGAACAAAATATTTTTTATCACAACATACATCAACCTTTCATGTGCACTAAGAACTTTTTTGCAGAGTCGCCACCTCTCCAAAGAGGATAAAAAATTCAAACAACTGAGAGCTCATCATAGAACAAATATTTTTTTGAGTTCATTCCACCAGCAGAGCACCATCATTCACATGAAAGATCTAGATATGCAACAATGATTTCACACCATTCAACTCTTTCCCCAGTAGAGTCGCCACTTTTGTTGGTGACTCGGATGGGCAAAAATAACACTTTTAATTCAACTCCCCAGCAGAGTCACCACTTTGTTAGTGACTCAGATGGGTAAAAATAACACTTTTAATTCAACTCCCCAGTAGAGTCGCCACTTTGTTGGGTTTTTCTCTCCGAATCAGCAAAGGGTTTGCCAGTTCCTAGACTCAGGCAGATTCGGCCAACAAATACAGGAGGTTGCATGAGTTGCCTCCCCTTCACTTCTGGTTCTGTCACACCAAGGGGGGTATCCCTATAGCTAAAGATTTAACTTTGACTCACCCAATGACAAAAAGATTTAGCTTTACAACAACAAGCAGAATACTCTCATTTTTGAACCAAGATTTGTGTGATAAATCACAAGGTTGGCAGTGTTCTTGGACATATCTAACTAGTTAGGAATGAGAGTATGTAGGGGTCCTATTTCTAATCCTACAAACTAACAAATTAGGATTATGAAATGATTTGTATTTATGTTTTGGATGCAAGACAGGGGTTTTAGAAACATAACACAACACAAGAAGCAAATTGGTGCCTATCTCAGGGCAAGGAGTCAACTAGACGTATACATGTGAATGATTTGCACAAACTCAACGAAGATTCAAGTTTCAAGGGGTTATATTGGTGCTTGCCTTACAAACATCACCCAAGAATGAGTATTTAGCTATCTCTACTTACAAACATCCTTGCTGCCATATAATCTTCCTCATACTTAACCTAAAATAGTTTAATCCACTCCTTGAATGGAAGTTAGAGATCAAGCATGCAATACAACAAATCTGTATTCTAGAATCTGAGGAACCCTTAGCAACCAGATTCAAAAGAAGCGATGCATACAGTAATGGAGACAAACAACTAAACACATGCAACAACGTATTTTTCATATAAGAATAACATGAAACTGAACATATGTGCAACGTGCATTCAAATGCAACTCATAAACTCACAAAATGAGACAGAACAACCCAGAAAAGCTCTATTTTCATTATTTCCTCCCAAAAATTGCCCAAGTCTTCCACCAACCCAAAAAATGAGTAACACAATTCTAATATATCTAGAATGCGCACTCAGCATTGATTACATGGTCTTTTTAAATCGCCCTTAGATACACTGCACCATCAAAATGGCGCCAAGAACATTGAATGCTCCAGGTAGAAGAAGAAGAAGGGAGTGGTTGAATTTGGGAAGTGTGCAGCCGCCTGAAGATTTTCTCCTTTAAGATGGTAGTTGGCCTGTCAATCCATCGACCCATATCTCTGCAATCTATCATTATGGCTGACCCACCTATTTTGAAGTGCAGCAGTTTGCTTGTTTTGAAATTCCTCCACTTGGAATGCAGCTGCAAACACGCAGAAATCCTTCCTTCAAAAATTTGAAACAAGGCTGTCGATTCCTCCTCATTGCCAAGATCAACGGCGTCGGTTCATGCTGATTGGATCTGAGAATCCCAATCATCTACGCTGAAAATTCATCGGCCAATGAGATCGTGCCACGCAGGTGGCTTTTACTTCTTTTGACTTTTCGCAGCATGAACATACATTTTATGTTTTTGCCCATTTCTGCCTTCAAATCTTTGCAAATATAGTTGTATATACATACAACTGACTTGGACACGTGTCACCCGCTGATTGGTTCATTATCGCTAAGCATTAGCCTCTTCATCGGCGATCCATTGCATCTTCTTTTGCATCTGTGGTTGTATATGAGATTGTATGCACATACAATCACCAACATACAAGGGCAGACCCCAAATCTTCATAAAACAAATTGCAAAGCACCATCGGGTCCAAGCCTTGTATCTAACTCCTTTGTATATTGCATTGTATATTGCATGTACAATGTGCAACATACATACAACCACGGACTTCATCACTTTTATTAGTCGGATTGGAAAAACATTGAAATCCAGCTTGTATTTACCTCATTGTATCTCTCATTGTATATCGCATGTACAATACGCAATATACAACCCACGGACCCCAGCCTGAAATCTGCTAGAACACATTTTCTTTGCATCCGGGATTGTATGTGTGCCCTTTGTATCTTGCATTGTATATGCACACACATACAACCCACGGAACATACAACAGCGCGAGCTCCACCAGGTTCTTGAAGAATGTTGACTTTGACCACAACCTGCTTGTATATTTCTTTGTATATGCCCGTTGTATATCTGATTGTATATTGGGGACATACAACCCCAATATACAACTATGGATTTTAACCATCTCATAAATGCAGTTTACTTTTCAGACGCATCCACTTTGCATATTTCACATTGTATGTGCAGTTGTATGTACAATATACAACAGCGGATACCAACCTGCACATACAATAGATTTGAAACTTTTTGATGTTTGACGTTGTATCTACCCATTGTATATCAAATATACAACAACATATTCATGCAACCTTTCGATGTAATGCAGAATATTCTAGGAATCTACCATGTACATCTACTTTTGCATGCCTGGAATTGTATTTGAATGATACATACAAACCGGATATGCATACAAAGATGCATACAACCATTTTTTGCACTTTTTGAACCCGATTTGACTTATTTTTGGGTCCACCAATGTACATTTGCACTTGCACGCTAAATACAACGGCCATATACAAAGGTGCATACATACAACTATGAAGGCCGAGGGACTTAGAAATGTTTTGGGTTTTTCTGAAAAGGCCTATAGGTGAATACTTGAAACCCAAAATCTAGGTGGGCACCACCATTATCTATGATAGATGATGGATTGAATGAGATGTTGATTCCTCATAGATTCTACAACATAACAATAGTATGAGGATGATGGATATGAGGATCTAGAATGATTTCAACAGCATGATGTTGTATGAAGATGTGATCTACAAATGGCTTGGGTGAGCCTTGATTTATAGGAGATGAGGGATATGAATGGATGGCTAGGATTAGATTAGTGATGGATGGCTAGGCTAAAGTGAGACATGGATCAAGACTTGGATTTGTAGTCATGTGACAAGTGTCTCATGAGGGTTGAATGAGAGGAATTAAGTCAAGAGTCTTCCTTGTAATAAGGATTAGAAGTTTCTAGTCATGTGAGGATAGAGACAAATGTGGAATTAATTAAATAAATATTTTAATTTATTTAATTAATTTGAATGATGGAGGAAAAGTGGGAATTAATTAAATAAATATCGTTTATTTAATTAATTGGCTAGAGGGATTAAATGGGATTGAAATGGGATTAGTTGAGATTAGTTGAGATTAGTTAAATAAATATTATTTAATTAATTAATTAGGTGATGAAAGGGGTTATATAAGGGTCCTAGGAAAAAATATCTGATAAGATGTCTCAAATGATGTCACTAGACGTGTGTCAATTTTAAGTGTCCACATTTTGCCCCTCTTTGAGATGATGTTGCGACTAAGAGAAGCAACATCATTTCAAAGAAGATAAGGTATGGATGGAGGAAAAGGATGCCCCAACCACTTGAAAGAGTGACAAGGAGGAATGGATGTAAAGATGGGATGATGATGTAAATATAAGATGATGATGTAAATATAGGATGATGATGTAAGGATAGGATGATGCCCCGTCGAGAGGATAGGATGATGATGTAAGGATAGGATGATGCCCTCTCGAGAGGATAGGTAGGTTGGAAGAACATGGGTAGGTTCTCGAAATGGATGAAACGATAAAGAATGGATAAGGAGATGGATGATGCAATATAAGGGATGGATGAAAGAGATGAATGATACGTTATACTGCATGAAGTGAGCAACCATATAGTTTGATATAGTACTAGACATTATTCACCAAGGTATAAAGACCAAGGTGACGATGTGTCTTGTGCACCCAGTGTAATACAACCTTATCTAGACATATGAGGAAGGAAACTTAGAGAATTAAAGTCCTAATGCACAAAAGGTATGATATGACCTTATATGCAAAGGATAATGCAAAAAGCTATTCCACCATACACAAGATATGAATATTACATGGAATGATAAGGACTCGATACAAATGCAAGATAAAATGATAACACACACAAGCAAGCAAGCAAGCAAGCAAGCAAGCATGTACAAATGATACAAAAACAAACAAGGCAATGCCCCTGTCAAGATGTAAACCAATGATCAAATGATTGATTGATGATGATGACATTGTTTCTACTGCTGATGATACTAGTGTTGTTGACTATGTGAATCAACACTAGGATTTGATTGATAAGGATAGTGTTGACATTGTGTGGAATGATATATCCCTAGATCAACACAAAGATGTGGGAACGATATATCTCGTTGATGATTGATTGATAATTGATTGATTGATTTGATTGATTTTGATGTGGTTTACAACAAGGCCTGGATCAAGACCATGGATGTGATTGTATAATTTGGTGAGATTGGTTGACTAGATTGGTATGGATTAAGGATAATTTTCATTTGGATTTATTTCTTGGATTTTTGTTGGATATTTAATTTTTTTTGTGTATTTTTGAAAATTTTTAATTATTTTTTTTATGTTTTTGGGAATATTTAATTTTTTGTATTTTGGGATGTTTTGGGATGGAATTGGATTGCATTTTGGGTAGCCTAGATGCTAGATACCAATGACAAGTGAAAACCAAGTCTAGATGCAAGGATGGAGGTGGGATTGGATTAATGGATAATAGGATAGGCTATAGGAAAAGGGATGGAAGACTCATGATAAAGAGATGGATACAAGGATAGGAGATAGTGTGTGGAATGGAAATCTCATGATAAAGGGATGGATAAAAAGATAGGCGATAGTGGATGGGATGGAAGAATCATGATAGATGGATGGATAAAAGGATAGGCAATTGTAAATAGGAGGGAAGACTCATAATAGATGGATGGATAAAAGGATAGGGATGATGAATGGATTCCATATGATAGGTATGTGGGTACAATAGATAAGGATGGTAGGATGGGATGATAAGATGGGAAATGAAAGGTTGAAAATGATAGGTTGGATGAGATGATGTGCTCCCAAGTGTAAGTCACATAGATAATCAACCTACACATGATGCCTATTTACCAGGTTTTCATCATGGTACTTATCCAAGATGCCACCAAGGTGGTTTTCACCATTGGATGAATGGATTTCTCTTTAGTATTTTAATTTTTCTTCTTTTTTTTCTTTTTCTTTTTGGGTTTTTTGGATATGTGGATGGGTTAGGTGGATATGGATAAGAAGGGTGAGGACTCAAGCATCTAGTTCCATGAAGGGTGATAGTCTCATTAGAGATGGATGTCACACATGGACCATGTCAAATGTCATTATGCTCATAGATGTTGGTAGGGGATTGCGTGAGAGGGAGATGGAGTAGGTAGATAGCGAAATATGATGTGGATTATGAAAGGTTTATGCAAGTATGGGGGATAGTGGATTATGGTGTGGATTATGTATGTAAGGATAGTGGATTATTTATGGTTTATGCAAGGATGGATGGGGGATAGTGGATTATGGATGGAAGGATAGTGGATTATGGATGGAAGGACTATGCAAAAGCATGGACTATAAGAAGGTGATAGGGGAGATATGTAGGATAATGGATGAAAGATGAGGAGATGGAGGTATGTGGGAATGTTGTGGAACAGAAAGGAACCAAGACTAACGGTTGCACACACCAAATTGGATTTTGAATCTTTTGATTTGGAGGAGGTGTAGGATGTAATGGAGATGTTTTCTTATGGTATGGTCGATGTAGAAATTTATGGACCCACATAGACTTAAGATTTTTATGATTTTTGCGTTGGGATTTATGGGATGAAGGAATTTAAGATTTTTGGATGGAATGGAATTGTTGGGATTTGTGGGATGTAGATGTTTCATTTGACTTGATTTATTTTTTCTTACGGACCCAAACCATTTTAGTTTTGGACTTTTATTTTGAAAGTATGGGCTTGGGTAGCCCTTTTTATAGATTTTACTTTGACTCTTTGCATTGATGCCCTAAGGCACAAGGATCTTTAGGATAGTTTACTTTATGGAAGGAGGCATCCAAATTTCTATTTTTGAATCTCATGGACATGGTGGAAGCTTCATGTTTGGTCGATGTGTGCATTGATTGGTCATGATTGGGAATGTGAGGGGATGCATAGATGGAGGAATTAATGGACTTGTGGATAGATGGATGAGGGGATTTAAGGATGGGGATACTAGGCATTGGGAGAAGCGGAGGTAAAGTGGATTGGAGGATACAGATGTTAGGAGTTGGAAGGAGTGGAGGTAGAGTGGATGGAGGGAGGTGTATGGTCACATGCTTTTGGTATTTGTAGGACAATGGAGGAGGAATGAAAACATATGTTTTGTGGGTATGATGTGGTTTGTGATGGAAATGGGTGGATTTAAGAGGCATGGTGGAAGTACCAACATCTTTAGACTGTTTTCCTTGGGGTATATATCCAAGGCCATATGATCATGGAGGGACTTTAACATGAATAGGCTCCAAAATGCCTTGTTCATGAAGGCCTAAGCCTTTACCATGATAATTCATTTTTTGGAGTATGCAATGGACAATGGGACTATGGGTGTTTTGGACACTCGACGTGACCTCATTATTTGATGGGGAAGATGAAGTGGTGGATAGTGGTTGTTTCTTTCCTAGGGAAGAACATTCATGGATGAAGCTGGTAAGACCAATAGGATATGATGGATTTGCAATATGGTCGATAGTGGGTGATGAAGGATCCATAGGATCTTGAGTATCATTATGCTCACTCAGATCCAAGCTATTTATTCGATCATCTATGTTTACTTGGGAGCCAAGTGTCTCTCATCAAAGGAAGTGGATGTTGTTGGATCATGGCTAGGACTAGACGGAGGATGGATATGAGTAGTTTGGATGTCTTGCTCATGGATTGTTATGGGATTATGGATAGGTGGTGTGATAATCTCTTGATCATGGATAGGCTCTTCATCATAGATAATATCTTGATCATAAAGAAGATACAGGTTATGCATAGGTTGAACTTGGATTGATTGCTTATGGTTAGGAACTCAATCATGGATAATATCTTGATTATAGAAAATATAGAGGTCATCGATGGGTTGAAAGGATGTGCTTTGATCTTGATTTGGATAAAGGGTTGATGTTTCCACATGCTTAGGACTAAAATCTTGACATAACTCTTGGTTTTGGATGGAAGTGGAAGCGGAAGACTCTTGGATAGGCTTGATAGGTTCTAGATGCTCAACAACATGAGAGTATAATGGATCTTGACTTGGACTAATGGTTGGAGACTCTTCAATAGGCTCTATAGGTTGTGGACTACATGATGGATTTGGAGGACTAGACATGTTGTTTGAAGGCTCTTGGATAGGTGTTTGATGACATGTAGATGGTTTATTCCTTTCTAATAGCCATTGGATCACATTGTTCATAAGTGTATGGGTGACTGAATAATATAATGGATGGATAATAATGGTAGAAGGTGTTTTAGGCTTAGGATTAGGATTAGGTGGAGAGGTAATGGCATTGGACATATTGGGATTTGGATTGGATGGAAGGATAATGGAATTAGAAGGATTTGGATTTGGACTAGATGGAGGGATAATGGGATTGGATGGATTAGGATTTGGGCTAGATGGAGGGATAATGGGATTGGACATATTAGGATTTGGATTGGATGGAGGGATAATGGGATTGGATGAATTAGGATTTGGAATAGATGGAGAGATAATGGGATTAGATGGATTAGGATTTGGGCTAGATGGAGGGATAATGGGATTGGATATATTAGGATTTGGATTGGATGGACGGATAATGGGATTGGATGGATTAGCATTTGGATTAGATGGATGGTTTGATGTGTTAGGATTTATGGTTTCTTCAACATATGCTTGGAAAGATCCTCCTAATGTTTTATTAGGAGAGGATGATCTTGAGGGAGAAAGGGGGTTATATCAAAATCTACAGGTATTTGATATCTTGAACAAAGTATTATTTTAAGATATTTGTCAGGGTTTTTGCCAACAATCTGGTCCACAAGTGCTTTTTTATCAGGGTTTTTCATAATGTCTTGAACTCTAGCTTTAATATCCAAAGCAGTTTGGGTGGGATATTTGGTCTTTTTGAAGATGGTGATGTTGATGGGATATGTTTAGGAGATTTGGAGGGATATTTTGATGGAATGATTGAAGGGGTTGATGGATTAGAGGGTTGGTAGACCAATGGATTAGGATTAGGATCAGGTCTATGGATAAGAGGAGGGGATGGATGAAGATTGGGATTGTATGGTGGTGTTGGTATAAGACTAGGAGGCTCTTGGATTGGCATATGATTGAATGATGATGAAGGGTACTCATAGGATGTATAAGCTAGAGTGGTTTTCCCTTTGTCAAAGGTAGCATGAGAACTTAAGGACACTTGATCTTGGTGCAAAGGATAACTTTGACTTGCATGTTCTTGTTGTGAAGGAACTTGATAGTCTTGTAAATGGATTTGGGGGTGAGGTAAAATGTTGGAATAAGTAGTTGGATGATTTTGGGATATGGATTGATATGTATATTGGTTGATATTGGAAGAAGTGGGTTAGGGTGACGTAGGATTGAATTGATATATGGGTGGATTGGGTTGGTATGAAGTTGAGGGGGATGACTCATAGGATTGAGGTTGAAGTTATTGATGTTGTATGGAGAAAGGTGTAGTAGATTATGTGTTAAATTAAGGTTGTGGTTGTGGTTTTTGAATGGATAAGGGTTGTGTTTGTGGTTGTGTTTGTTGAGTTTGGGATTGGTAGGTGGCTAGGAATTATTGCAAAAAGGTTTGTTGTTGGGCTAGAAGCCATTGTATGTGGGATTCATGTTGTTGTATGATTTGTTGGTCTAGGATTTGTTGTTGTTGAAATTGTTGGTGTTGTGGTGGGGTAGTGACTTTTTCCTTTTTATATAGCGTCCTAAGTTCATCAAACATTTTTTGAACACCATAATGATTGTCCTTTAGGTTTTCTATTGGTGGGATGGATTTATACATATGTTTTGTATTTCATCTTATTTCTCAAAATATGCATCATGATCTACAAGGTACTCATCATTATTGGAGCTAGAAGGATAGCCTCCTAGGATTGAGATATTGGGATTTGGAATTGTCTTAGGCTTGCTAATGATCACAGCCATTTTGACAAAGGATGTATTAGATGGGGCTCAAGAATGGGATTATGATTAGGATAATGAAGAATGGAGTGTGATAGATATTATGTGTATGAAGTTGGATTAAGACAATGATGTAGGATGATATGGGATTATGATTAGGATGATGAGATGGATGAAATTGAATGGATTAGAACTAGAAATATGATGTGGAGTGATTAGGATATGAGGTGGATGAAATTTATTGTATTGTGAATAGATCGGTGATGTGGAGTGATTAGGATATGACATGGATGAAATTAATTAAATTATGAATAGATTGGGATTGTTTATATTATGATTGAAGGTTTAGAATGATTAGGGATGAGGTGGATGAAATTGATTGTATTGTGAATAGATTGGTGATATGGAGTGATTAGGATATGAGATGAATGAAATTAATTGGATTATGAATAGATTGGGATTGATTATATTATGATTGAAGGCTTAGAATGATTAGGGATGAGGTGGATAAGAAGGGTGATTAAGATGACTAGGATGGAGTGATTGGATACTTAAAGTTATAAGGATGGATAATGAGGATGATTTGGATGGTTAGGAATGATAATATTGGATGATTAGGTGGATGAATATGATAATGGGGATGATTATATTGGATGATTTGGAATTATTAGGATTGGATGATTAACAAGGTGATTAGGATGAATGATAAATAAGATTAGGATTGTTAAGGATAATATGATTGGATGAATAGGATTGGATAAGTGACTAGGATGATGGTGATTGGATTTGATGATGATTATGATGATGTGGATATGACAATTAGGATGATTAGGAATAATGAGATGGAAAATAAGGATGATTAGGATAACTAGGATGGATGATTAGCGTTTGGATTAGGATGAAGGTGACTTAGATTAGGATGAAAGTGATGACAAAGATACTTAGGGTGATGTGGATTGAATTTTTTGATAGCTTGACTTAGACAATTTACAAACACATGTCACATGTACATGCATAGATCACACACACAAGACACAATAGTAAGTTTGGATTTGAAAATTGATTGTTGTGATTATGAAGACATTTGAAGACACATCAACAAGCCTAATATTAGTCAAATGGGTGTGGCAAATAGGTCTTAATCTAGGATGATCAAGTTGTCTAAGGATGTCCCCTATATACACAAGGTACGGGGGACCCAATTCCATGAAATGAAAGTGAAATAATGCCACACAACCAGGAGAAGAGGGTAACCCACTCTTCACCTTCACTTCTTGAAGGTATAAAGTTCTTGGGGGCTTAGCCTGAATGACAAGATTCCAACTTCCAAGAGGTGTTTCTTTCAATTCACTCCTCACTTTTTATACTCCATCAGAACACTAGAGTTGAGGTCATCCCTTGGAGTGGTGTGTCTCCAAGCAGGCCTCCTAAAAGGGTGAAAAAATAAAATCAAGTGGTGTTTTTTATCTCCAAGCTCACCTTCTGGTGCAAGAAGAAAGCATACACACACACTTGACTCACACTAGAAATGTTGATTTACCCTTATAAATTGATATGTGTGTGTGAAGATGAATGGATTAAAGGATGTTTTTGATTCCCAATATCACACAAAGTGCATGGGAAGAGCATACACACCCTAAATTGCACTCAAATCCACCAAGCAAGGAAATAACAAGTTTGTTTTATATCCAAACCCAAATGTGATGATGAAGACACATGTTCATTTTATGCCCAAGATCAAGTATGATGATGTAAACAAGTGTTCATTTTAAGCCCAAATTAAAGTGTGATATCACAAACAAGTTTTTTGATCAATGAAAAGATAAAAGCTGGATTGTGTGCACCTAGAGAGTTTGTCTTCAGATCTAATGCTAATGCCCCTATTCCACCAAACTAAAAAAAAGAACAAAAACACTTGCAAACCCACTTGTTAGATGAAAAAGGGAAATCTAGAATTCTAATAAATATGGACAGTGAAAGCAATTTATATGTTTTATTAGATTGTACATGAAATTCTATGTCATTTCAAAAACAATTCATCAAAATTAGATAAGTTTTACAAAAGATATGACGATTTGAAGTTTGCAAACAAAGGATGTGTTTGATGGAATATACATGATAAATCTGATAAAATTAACTCAAAATACCTACACCACAATAAATTTGGGAGAGTCATCTTTCCAACGCCATTGGTTTCATGAAAATATGATCTCGTATGCCCAAGTTATGTGAAAAAGAAAAAAAAGCCCTATTTAAGGCTTTGGAGGTCAAAAGATAGGCCTAGTAGTTAGGGACTAACCACTAACAGTTTAGGGATCAGGTACCAATCACATGCATGATTTAGTACCAATGGTTAAGGGCTTAACAAGGCCCCCATTCACCCATGTGACTAGGGTCTAAGGTGAAACAAACAATAAAAATAGTGTACGCGCTAGTTGTTGGAGTCCAGGACAACATTGAGAGGGGGGGAGTGAATCAGTGTTGTATAAACTCTTTACTTTTTGCAAACTTTATCTTACAAGACAAAAAAAAGGAGGAAGACATCAATGATTTGTTAAACATATATGCACAAGACTGATAATGAAATATGTAAGAACACATATGAAATTAACAAGAATCATGACACAAGCTTTTCACAAGTGGGAAACCCTCCTGGGGTAGAAAAACCACTCAAAAACTACCTCACTGGCTTATTCAAAACCTCACTAGTTACACAAAGGTCACACTGACCAAAGAAGCTTCACTAGCTTTACAAGATGCCTCACTGACATGTAGAAAGTCTCACTGACTTGTGATTGCCTCACTGGCATACAGAAAGTCTCACTAATTTCTTACAAACACTTTGGGTGCACATACAAATCTTATCAGGGGATTACCCTTTTCAATCAAGTACAAAACCTTATACCTCCCCTTTTTGATTTTTACAAAAAACTCATTTCAAAAATTATATTCTTCAACCTCTACAAAATAAACAAATTGATGTCTTCTTTGATGTTAACTAAATCACCAAATCACTATTTGATATCTGCATAATCCTTCAATAATTTCTTCAATGTATTCTTGGTCACAATTTCAATGTTTGAAAAAGGGCATCTCTGCAAAAGAAACACATCATAAATACAAATTATCTTTGCAATATTCTTGAATCTGTCTCTACAATTTTCTTGTCCTCTCTACAAAACATAATCTCACAATATCATGATTCATCTCTGCATATTTCATGACACACGCATCCATCAATCTGGAACCTGCAAAAATAAATCATACAAATCTTCTTCAAAACCCTTCATATTCCTCTTCCATCTAATAACAAATTCATCTCCTTTATTTTTGTTTTTCATTTTCTTCATCTCAAAACCCTTCAACTTCTTCTCCTTCAATCTGCAAAAACTTCAATGAAAAAACAATCTGCCTTCAACAATCTCCAATCCTTTCATATTCCAAAACACATCTCTTCTCTGCACAAACCATCTTCACAAAAGAAATTAGATCATAAAAAAAACTTCAATCAATTTTATCAATCTCCAAAAACTCTCTGCAAAAAAAATGAGTTAAAAAACTCACAAAATAAATCCCAAAAACATTTTTAATATCCTCCACCTTCTTAGCTTCCATGTCACAAAAATTAGAAACAAATCTTTCATCTTAAAAATTCCAAAAAATATTCCTTAAATACTCAAAAAATCTCCTAAAAAATCTGATGAATAAAACCACTTTATTTAATCATAAAAAATGACATAAGGGGATCGACCAATTAGAGGCTTACAACAAAGTTTCTAAAAATAAAATAAAGCCATAAATGGCTTAATGATCGGGCTTCCACCTTAAGTAAGGACTGAAGCTCATAAGGAAGAGCTTGTTTTTATGTCATAAATAGCCTTTTTAAACTTTCCATCGGCCTTTTTATTGCTCACGATTAATATTGTTGTCATTTTGATTTGTTTTATTACAACCGGTGTATATGGTAACAACTAGAAGAGGCCAGTCACTACAATAAATAAGAACCCCTTTAGTAAGTCACATAAGCGACTTTTACCTACAACTGCAGGTCAACATGCTCTTTTAATATAAAGTGCTTTACTATGATGATGGTTAGAAAAGATTTAAACTTAACTTTTAAACAAAGCACTTAAAGACCTTTATAGCCTTTATGATTCTTTATACATGTAATACACTTAAATGCATTATCACATTTGCCTTGGTATACAGATTTCCCATGTCAACTGTTGATGTATCAGACTGCTTATGTCAACTATGTCATGAAGGATATTGAAGACATTCTAATGAAGGCATATTGAAAGCATCCTCATTCCTCCTATCATCACACACTATAGACATCAAGAGACATATCATAACTTGAACAAGGAATCTACTACAACTGTGAAGCAACTTGTGCTTGAAACTAAAGGTGATCAACACTCTCAAATACATGAATCTTGTATATGAATGCACAAGAAATGCATGAAAGCACACAATATCATGAATCAACTCCAAACAATATTATGAGTCCATGATCAACTCCAAGCAGAATCAATCATACTATAAAGTCCTGATGACCCAAAAAGAATGACCTCTACATTAGACCCATGTGGTCAACCTGTGAACATCATGAAAGCAACAAGCAACACACTTTGTCAACCAATCTTGCATCATAATCAAAACATCAATGGCAAACTACACAACACCTTTTTGACATCAATGACAATCAGTCACCATCACTAGCCCCCTCCCCCTAGTCACAAATGTGACTGTAATTATCAAGGGTGGTCAACGACAATGATTGGAGTAAGGTTGGTCGACAAAGGGTGGTGGAGATATGGGGTTAGGGGACAGTGACCAAGATGTCGATGGAGACAGGGAGTGGGGATGGGAAGTTGACTCAGGTATGAGTGGTGATGATGGAGAGGAGAATGGGTGACAACAAATTTTTTTGAGGTAGCGAGGGATGTGTTGTATAGCGGTAGGCGGGAGTTGTCGACGGAGATCAATTGTAGGTTTGAGTGGTCGGGGAAGTTTAGAAGGTTGATAGAGAAAACCAAGATGTCGACGACAAGATTGGAGGTGGCAGAGGGGATTTTGGGAGAGGGATGCAAGGATCTACAGTGGCGACTGGAGTTTTGGAGGTGTTGGTGAAGCACAAAACCACCAATTTGAAATTGCAACCCACAGATTGACCATTAACTAGAACCACCAAAATATATAATAGTCCAAAAATATTAAGATAAAATCAATATCAAACCATAGATATGTTGGCAACTTGGCAAACATGATTGGTGTTGTCATTGATGGCAACAAGGAACAAGGATGCAACAAGGACAACAAGGATTTAGAAGGGTTGTGAGGTTAGAGTAATCCTCATGAAGTGATGTGTATAGAGGATTTTGGTTCGGTAGAAAGACTTAAGTATTTTGGCTAAGTGTTGGCAGAGTACAGGGATGACTACAAAATAACAATGTTATGTTCGACATTTGAAGATCAAGTTTCGTAGTTCTGGTAAGATGTTACTAATCCTTAGATAATCCCAAATCCAAAGTTTCATCTTCTGATCATCTTTAGAAACATAGTTTCAAGAAGCATAAGTCTGGCTTAGCAAAGAATAGTCTTAAACAGGATAGAATGTCAGTTTGATTTGGTCCGCATTTCTTTGATAATAGATATTTCTTTCTGCAGTTTTGAGGTGTTGTAAACACTTGATTAAAGTCTCTAAATCCAAAGTTTCAAAGGTTGAAGTCCATCGGTAAGACAATTATGAGCATCTGAGTATCACTACTTGCATTTACAGTGTTTGACAGTGACAGAGTCTATGTTCTAATAGTCCGCATATGACCACATGTTAACATCTTGTTCTCTAGTTCTAAAGTTAAGTTCTTGGATACCTAAGGAGTCATGGATATGAGTTTGAGCAAGTTTCATGGTCCACATTGAAAGATATGTTTTGACAGTTAAGCATAACCTATACTAGTATGTGTATGAGGCTGACCTGAGACTCTAATCTGTGTGTGGAAGAATGTGTTAATTAGAATCATATCCTAAGTGGTTCTATAGTTTGGGCTTGTTAGTAATCATTTTGGTCAGGGGTTTGAGCTTGGATATTTGTAGATTTTTCATTCAAACCTTAAATAATCTTGGTCCATACATGAGAGTATTCTGCCTGTTGCTGTCAAGTTAAATCCTTATGTCATTGAGCTAGTTAAGGTTATATCTTTATCAAATAGGGACACCCCCCTTGGTGCGGCAGAGCCAGAAGTGAAGGGGAGGAGCTCACGCAACCTCCTATATTTAGTTGGCTGAATTTGCCTTTGCATTAGAACTGGCAAACCCTAATGCTGATTCAGAAGAAAAACCAACAAAGTGGCGACTCCGCTAGGAATCTGAAGTCAAAGTACTATCTAGTCGTCTCTGGTGAGATATCTGTGGCCCATCTGAGTCACCCACAAAGTGGTGACTCTACTGGGGAGAATTGATAAAAACAAAATGTATTTGTGGCCCATCCGAGTCTGAGTCTAAAGGATTGATGAATTAGACCTGGAAGTGTTTTGTTGCAACAAAGGAAAAAGTTGTATGTGTGACTCTACTGTGGGAGAACCTCAAAAGAAAGAAATGCATTTTCAGCTTCAGCCAGTTTGAAGCTCATTCCTCTGTCAAGGAGGTGGCGACTCCATTGAAAGAACCTATCAGTAGCTGCAACATATCCAGGTATTTCCACAAGTTTTTGAAAGATTCCCTATTTGGTGAAATAGCACTGGTTAAAAGGGAAACATTGGTGAAAGTAGAGCTTGCATGTTTTTGTTAGAACCTATTATGTATTTCAAATGAGCATGCAATATTATTTAAAAGACTCATTTAGAGGACTTTAGGAAAGTTGAAACAACAGTCTAAATTTTAAGTGCCTAAAGTCATTGTTTATTGAAAATCTAAGTAGAAAAGAGGGTTGCAGAAACACACAAGGATGTATTGTCAGCCCATGCACCCTTGTGAAGTGTCAAGTGCAAAAATGTATAATAGTCAGTCCCAACCATGTAATAAAAGAGGCTTCAACATAGACAAATATAAGCCCATAAATTTTAGTGGCATTTGTGGCTACCCAAATGCTTTTCCACCTAAAATCAGAAAGTATTTGCCCAAATTCAATGGTATAAAGGATGAATCAGCCGAGAGACACTTGCAACAATTTATAAATGTTATAGATGACTTTGAGATTGACCATGAGGATGTAGTTATAAGGTTATTTGTTCAATCTCTAGATCAAGATGCAAGGGATTGGTTCTCCTACCTTCCAGCTTACTCTGTCAGCTCTTGGCAAGAATTTAAATCTGCATTTCTAGTACAATATGGTGAGAGAATTTCTGAATATGCAATCATTAGTGATTTTATGTACATCCATATTGAAGAAGAAGAGTTGATCCTAGCCTTTAACCTCAGATTTATGAGGACATTGAATAGAATTCCAGAATGCATGAGACCTAATGATGCACTGTGCTTAGTTGTCTATTTGGGAGCCTTTGACAAGAAGATGAGCTATAGATTGAGAGATAAGGAGCCCACCACATTACATCAGGCACATCAGTTTGTAATAGATATTGAAAACAATTGGAGGTATGGTATTCAAAAGGGTTATTTTTCTAAAAAAAATTGTTGTCCTGCAACGCCCAATGTTAATGAAAGATTTAATTCAGGAGTTGACAATGAATGTCAAAGTATTCACACCCCTATTGTCCCAGTTTTTGCATCATCCCAAGTTGATGATTTTTCTGTGATAAAGGAGGATATCTTATTTTGCCCAGCAAATGAAGTTGAAAACAATGATTTCCCAAGTAGTATTTGCATGCCAGTCATAAACAAAGAACATTCATGTTTAAATGATCCAGTTATGCAAAGTGGTCATCATATGGATCAACAATCAATATCAGTTTCATCAGGAAGTATTAGAGGGCTAGAAAGTGATATAGATGGTTCAACTTCAGAGTGCATTGAAGTAGTAGAAATCTTGTATGTGGGGCAATCAAATGATAAAAATGATATCCATGACTAGTGCATGGATCAGGTTTGTTCTTCTTATGACTTTGGATCTAATAGTAATGAAGAAGAATTGGAGTGTCATGAAGAAGAAGCAAATGCCTTTGCAATGAGTGTTAATCCCCTTTATGATGAGCCTGTGGATGCATTTGATACTGTGAGTCCTGACCTTTATTGGTGTAGAATTAACCCTCTTTTTGAGGATGATGATGAATATAGGGAGATAGTTGACCTAGGTGATACATCAGTTTGTGAGGAGGGGACATCTGAATTTGATGTCTTCAGTTCTTGTGAAGATATTATGGATTTGCAAACTATGGATAATGTATGTTCATCATCCTTTGATCCAGACATGTGCAACTATGGGTGTGTGGATCATGATTTGTTTTCAATATCATTAAATATTGGGGGTCTCATATTTTCTGAATGTCTTCAGTTTTTGGATCAGTTGGATGAATGCCTGATGATGTGCAGCAGCTAGGTAAATGATGAAAAGTGCCAAGAGCAATATGATGAACTGTCTGAGGATTTTAACCTACATATGTTACATAATGTTGAAACATATTCTACTATGTATGGTTATATGTCTAATTTTGAAATCCAGAGTGACAGAGGCAATACTACAAGTGGCAAGTTGTCAAAAATGGTGGAATATCTAATTGAGCAAATGACCTTGTGGGCAGATTATGCCAATCTTTTCAGTTGGGATTTGGGATCTTTCAGTTTGGAATCAAGCATTTGGCAGGATAAAGTTTTGGTTCTTCATTTTCGGCTACCCGGGGCTGCCAAAATAATATTTGAACATGTGATCTATAATGCAGGTTAGTGCAGCTTCATGACTCTGTTGCCCAATGGATAAGGGACTGGTCTGCATCCCAGAGATCTGAGGTTCTCGATGCAGTCTTGCACCTGCATGTCCCCAGACAGAGCCTATGTTAGTAATCATTTTGGTCAAGGGTTTGAGCTTGGATATTTATAGATTTTTCATTTGAACCCTAAATAATCTTGGTCCATACATGAGAGTATTTTGCCTGTTGCTGTCAAGTTAAATCCTTATGTCATTGAGCTAGTTAAGGTTATATCTTTATCAAATAGGGACACCCCCCTTGGTGTGGCAAAACTAGAAGTGAAGGGGAGGAGCTCACGCAACCTCCTATATTTAGTTGGATGAATCTGCCTGTGCATTAGAACTGGCAAACCCTAATGCTGATTCAGAAGAAAAACCAATAGGGCTGACATATGAGAGTGTGTTTCAAGTGTTAATTTGGTTTGCAAAATCTTTTGGTGGATGGATTAGACTGACAAGATACACATTGTATAACTACATGTTTCATCTTACAACCTGACCTAATTTGAAGTTTGTAAATGTTGCGTATATATATATATATATATATATATATATATATATATATATATATATATATATATATATATATATATATATATATATATATATATATATATATATATATATATATATATATATATATATATATATATATATATATATAAGTGTTTAAAAGATAGAGATGCGAATATGAATGAGTGTGTGCGACATGGATGAAGTTTTTTGATCTGATCAGTGCAACAAGTGTTTAAGAAGAAGTTTTATGAAGAGCAGAGTAGTGTGATAGAGCAGATTAGGATGAAGAGTTTTGAGATAGTATTTTGTGCTTCATTGGAGCTGTACCCCATGCATGTGTAGATGCAATTGTAATAGTTCTTTCTTGGCAATGAGCCATCCAGTTTATCTTCTTTTGGCAGTGAGCCCTTATGGTAGTGACCCTGTATGTAGTGAGCATCCTTTTGGACAGTGAGTCCTTAGGGCAGTGAGCCTCTTTGTAATTCGGTATTGATACTACATAATATATTGTGAGATAACACTCACCGTGGTTTTTCCCTTTTGGGTTTTGCACGTAAAAATCCTAGTGTTCATGTGTTATGATTTATGGTTATGCTTTTTATGCTTGATATGCTTTACTATTATTAAATGTGGCAAATGGATTAATGGTTTAATAAGTGAATGGTTTCATAGAATACTGATTCAACCCCCTCTTAGTATTCTAGGTGTTCAACAAGATATAAAGTGATATCAAAGAGAGGCTTGGTCAAGGCATATGACAAATCCATGTTGTACAGACCTATACTGTATGGATCTGCAACTAAAAAAATTTAATTTTTTTTAGAAATTTGATAGTAACGAAAACATAGTGTATTTAATGTCAAAATTCATCTACAAGGCCTCCCGGACTCAACGATGAGGTTGAATTTAGCATAGGAGGTGACCTACAAAAATTGATTTCCAAATCTTGACACAAAATAGGTTAGATCTCACAAATTCAAGTGCATAAACATGCAACAAGTGGGGTTAGACCAGCGGGCCGTGTCAAAAATATATGCATAAATTTGGATCAAAGGTATAAAAAAGATAAATGATGAATACCCAATACCTTCACCTTCAAACAAAATCCTCACACTTGATAGAACAAAGTAGATGCACCTTAATCTACTAGATATGTTCTCTATGATAGATGATGGATAGAATGAGATGTTGATTTCTCATAGATTCTATAGCATAACAATAGTATGAGGATGATGGATATGAGGATCTAGAATGATTTCAACAGCATGATGTTGTATGAAGATGTGATCTACAAATGGCTTGGGTGAGGCTTGATTTATAAGAGACGAGGGATAAGAATGGATGGCTAGGATTAGATTAGTGATGGATGGCTAGGATTAAGTGAGACATGGATCAAGGCTTGGAGTTGTAGTCATGTGACAAGTGTCTCATGAGGGTTGAATGAGAGGAATTAAGTCAAGAGGCTTCCTTGTAATAAGGATTAGAAGTTTCTAGTCATGTGAGGATAGAGACAAATGTGGAATTAATTAAATAATTTTTTAAATTTATTTAATTAATTTGGATAATGGAAGAAAAGTGGGAATTAATTAATTAAATATAATTTATTTAATTAATTGGCTAGAGGGATTGAAATGCGATTGAAATGAGATTCTTTAAATAAATATGATTTATTTAACTAATTAGGCAATGAAAGGGGTTATATAAGGGTCCTAGTATAAAATGTCTCAAATGATGTCGAAAGATGATATCACAAGACATGTGTCAATTTTAGGTGTCCACAGTAGGTATAGAAATCCCCATAGAAATTGACCTTGGATCTCCTATTTGATGATTTGGAGCAACTAGAATGTTCTCTTACACATAGAAAGATAGTCTTAATACATATCTTAAATGTGTAGTGGCTAGGGGATATGTTAATGATGTTGAGGTACCTAAAACTTATCTTTGAAACTATTCACCTAGCTTTATATTTGGATCCATGATGGCTATGGTTCTCAACTGTAGCATTGATGGAAAATCCCCTACATCCTTTATTGAAATATTCAATTAGATCCATGCCATTGGGATGAATAGTGAAACTCTGGCCAGATGAATGTGTTTGAACAATTGTTGGGGGTTAAATCTAGCCACTAATGGCATCCTTGGAAGTTCACAGGAGTGGGTGAAGCATTTGGAAGAATTTATGAGAATGCAGGGGAAAACGAGAATCAAGAAATTTTACAAATTTGAATCAAGTCCCAACATTGACTTTGGTTGGGGATGTGTGCCTCTTGTAGGCACGTTGAGAATCCATATATCTCTAGAAAGCAAACTAAAAGGATAAAACAAAATGAGGAGAGAAGGGAGAAAGACAAGCACAAAGAAGATATGTAGATAAGAAAAATACAACCTATAGCCAATAACATGGAAAACACAAAGAGACTAAGAAGATATGGCTATTTAAACAAAATTTTGAGACACTTGTAGTTCAAACCTTGCAATGAGAATCCATGGCACAAGGCCATGGATAAACTACCACAATCCAATTGCCTCTATCAAAGATAAACTAGATGAAGGAGATAATTTCCTTCAGATTGAAAGTGTATTCACCACCTAGCTAAAACAAATGACTTATTTTACATGAATTCACCACCATGTGAACACTATTTAGGGAATAAAGAGTAACTCCACCATCAAGGTCATCATTATAGGTCAACCATAAATAGCAAGTGCATGACCCTTTCTACACCTCAATACCACACACATCATGCATGTTCATGGTAGCATGGGGTCTGTAGACACCTAGAAATGTCTTAACCCTTCGACCACCCTTCAACATCATCCACATCACTAATTTTCCAATCCAATTAATTAATTAAATTTTTGTTTAATTAATTATCCTACCTTACCCCTGAATCATTCATCCATCCTTCATTAATTAACCCTTAAAACTTAATTAATTAACTTAATTTAGCATTACACCTTACCAACACCATCCCAATTAATTAAATAAATATGTAAAATATTTATTTGGTTAATTTGTCCACTTTCCTAAACCTAATTAATTAGGTAAATCACACTTATCTAATTAATTTACCCTACTAATCAGTCTAAACCTAGCCTAGTTGATTAAATAGCAATTATTTAATTAGCTACCCTAGCCTACATGACCCCTAGACCTAAATTAATTAAATAAATTATTATTTAATTAATTTTAATCCTCCATTAGCCCACTAACTAATTTTCTCTAGCCACATTAATTAAGTTAATCCCTTGATTAACTTGGTCAAATTTGGCTTAACCCATCCTCCCACACACTTTGAATAAAAATCAATTTTTTATTCAAAAGGTCACTTGACCCTTCCAACTCACCTTTCCATTTCCATGTAAGAGCTCTTTTTTATGTAAAGAGCTCACACATGTGATTCCCAAAATAACACGTGTCACATGTCCTCTCTTCTACCAATAAATTTGAATTTTTAATTCAACTCTCCCCCATGAAATGAATTTTTAATTCATCTTTAATCCTCCTCATCCTTCCCAATGTGAATTTAAAATTCACATTTAATCTCATCCCTTCGTCTTTGATTGATGAGATCTCAACCTTTGATCTCATCCTCTCATCTCAACCCTTGATTCCAACTTTGAATCTCAATCATTGGATCAAGATACTCTCCAAATTTCCTATAAATATGAGGCCAACCCAAGCCATTTTAACAACTTTTCCATAACATCAAATCCATGCCAAAATTCCTCCAAAATATCTCCATCATGCCTTCATAATGCCAAAATCCTCCTAGCCTTTCATAGCTCATCTCATATCTCTCATATCCATATCCAAATCATCTCAATCTTTAGCCATTATCTTCTATCAAATCATTATTGTGTTGAAGACAAGGAGCAATCCACATTCAAATCAACAACACTTGGGTAAAGCTAGGAGCTCATGGGTGCAAGCTCCTCCACCTTGTCAAGGAGTTGGAGATCTTCAAAGGTATAAAACATAGTGGTTTTTTGCATTTTGTTTGTCTAATCTCCTTTGTTGCATTTCCTAATCTTCATTTGGCATGCCTAGTGGGAACCCCTGGTCCCAATCTAACCTCATTTTGAGTGTTTTATAAAGATTCTTGATGAACAGGTCACAATAGTGCTATATCCTTATAGATTAGTGTCATATCTCTCTGTTTTATTGCTATATCCCTCTGTATTAGCACCATCTACATTAGCACCATTCTACACAACTTTAAATTTCTTAGTCGTGGAAACATTTTTCTTTGATTTTTGGTGCTAAACACTATTTTGCAGGGTTGGTATTTGTTGTCTAACAAGGCTATTTGCAGGTTTTAAGGTGTTTATAATTTCTTTTCAACATATTCTGAGAAATCCCTAGGCTTGGGTTGTTTTCTCACTATCTTACACAACTAACCTTGTTTTTTGAGAAACAAACTGGTATATCCTCTTTAGACTAACCTTGCAACTCACTTTGACTTCTCATTTGATCATTTTGGGAAAAATAGATCTCTATTTTTATGTAGATTAGCTCCTTTGTGTCAGATTAGTGCCATCAACACCTAGATCAGTACCATATGCCTCTATGACATAGAGGCCGCAAGTATAATCTTTATTTTAGTGCTATCTACTTCTATCCTAGCATTATCTTCTGCTTTAGTGCAATCTTCTTCTTTAGCACAATCTTCTACTTTAGTGCTATCTTCTACTTTAGCACCATCTTCTGCTTTAGCAACTGTAGATTAGGGAAAATCTAGGAAACAACATGAATCATAAAATAACAACCACCAACTATCTAATTCAAGATAAAAGGCCCTAATCCAACAATGGAGCAAAAAATAAACATAGAAATCAAATGATAACAACAACTATATCTAAATCTCTATGCTAAACTTGGCTCTCCTCCATTGCTCTTCTCAACTTTGCTTAGATTGCTCTCAAATTTGCAGACATGCAAGATACATGAGAAGCTCAATATGCAATGATAGCAAAATCTTGAAGATTATGATTGTGGTTAGGTTAAAATGAAGCTGGAGTGTTGCTTTTATAGAAGACTTGGATTCAAATGAAGGGTGAGGATTGAAAGTTTAATTGAGTGATGTGTTCCACTTCACAAGGAGACAAAAGTGGGATTTATTTTATTTAGATAAAGGATGAGGTGGAATGCATTAACTAAATAAATTTGTAATTTATTTAATTATATTGAATGAGGAATGAGTGGGAAACTAATTAAATAAATATAATTTATTTAATTAAAAGGTGAGGGATAATTTAAGTAAATATTTTATTTATTTAAATTAGTTGGGTGATGGAGGAAATTAAATAATTAAAAATAATGATTTAATTATAGCAGAAACTAGAGAAAAATAGATGAATAATTAAATAAATAAAATTAATTTAATTATAGATTAGAAAATAGGAGAAGTGAATTAATTAAATATTTAAAGATTATTTAATTAATAGAGGAATGCGACATTAGGGGATGATTAGCATGAAAATGTTGTTCGTAGGCTTAGGACATTTTTAATTGTCTATAGTGCCATCTTCTGCTTTAGCACCATCTTCTGCTTTAGCACCATCTTCTACTTTAGCACCATCTTTTGCTTTAGCGCCATCTTCTGCTTTAGCACTATCTTCTTCTTTAGCGCCATCTTCTTCTTTAGCGCCATCTTCTTCTATTTTAGCGCTATTTTTTGACAATATTTTTCAAAGTCTATGCAGTAATCTAACTCATACTTGCAGGTATCCAAACATTTGTCAAAGCATCATTTATCAAACTAGTGACATCTTGTGTGCAGATTCATAGCCAAAGCATCTTTTTATCACTAACTTTTAAGCACATTAAGGTTAAAGTAGAGAAATTAACCTTGTTTGCTTTGCTTTTTGTTCACTTGTAGATATATTCTCTCCCCTCACACCTTAGGGTGATCTTGGGGATCAAAAGTATACTTGTGAACCTTTTATCGCTTTTAAGTGTTATCTTGAAGGGGTCACTTTATTGTGTATGCTCTCCCCTTGTGCTTTGTAGGATCTTGGGTGATCAAAAGCAATGGTGATTTCTTCTTAGGAGGCCTACTTGGGGATTTCATCACCCCAAGGGATGACCTCAACCACGTGTACCAGCGGGGTATATCAAAGGGGGGAGAAGGAAACTTGTACCCTAATCTAGTTGCATTGTCATTGGGACAGCCTTGGGGCCCTGGGTGATTCCAGACACAAGGTGAAGTGGTGCTTGCTTAACAGCTTGGTACCACATCCCTTCAATGGACTAGTGTTAATGGTTTGTGCCTCACGTACCCTTCAATATATAGAGGACTCCCTAGAATCTCGTTCAATCCTAGCTTAAGACCTCTTGGCCAAATGCGATTGTGATGTACCGGATACTTATAGGGATTAGGAAGTTACTCATCTCACAAGCCACATTGATTTTATCACCAAGTGCATATGCCATCTAGAAACAACCATGCATTTCATGTATGCTCTCCCCTCATAATGTAAGAGTGATCTTGGGTGATAAAAATGGTTAGCTCCTCCTCATGGCACTTGCATGTTGTTGGTGTTTACTTTTGAATCAGCAGTGGGTTTGCCAGTTCCAATGCACAAGCAGATTCAGCCAACTAATACAGGAGGTTACGTGAGCTGCCTCCCCTTCACTTCTAGTTCTGCCACACCAAGGGGGGTATCCCTATTAGCTAAAGATTTGACATTTTTGACTCACCCAATGATAGAAAGATTTAGCTTTACAATGACAGGCAGAATACTCTCATGTGTGGACCAAGATTTGTGTGATAAATCACAAGGTTGGCAACATTAAAATGCAAAAATACAATCGTATATGTACAATTGGTGGGCTCATATGTTTGTATCTATTCTCAAGTGCCTTCGACATTCATTTACCTTTATACACCCGTAGGCCCCACCACATGTATGTTGGCTACACTGTAGCGAATGTATGTGCGCCCTTGTATATTTTTCCTTGCATCTTTACATGCAACCCGATATACAAGCTAGGAATATTCCTGGGATCTGCAAAAGATTCCCACTTGCATATGCACCTTTTCTAAGCCCGATATGCATTGTGAAATGCATACAACCTAATTTTTTATTTTTTGAAGGCCGATTGAGATTTTGCAAGCCTGTCCATGCACATTAGCACTTGTATATACAAACCTCTTTGTATATACAAGATACATGCATTTTAACTCTTTTTTTTGCATTTTTTACAACTGTAGAGGCAGAAAGAGTTAGATTTTTTGGACTTTTTGAGAGGGTGCCTGCATATTTAAATGCTTGAAACCTAAATACTCATGCAGGCACCAACATAGGCTCTGTCTGGGGATGCATGCCTCTTGCAGGCATGGTGAGAATCATAGAACTCTCGGATGTAGACTAGTCCCTTGTCCATTGGGCAATAGAGTCAAAACTGTACTAACCTGCATCACAAAACACACTCATTAAAATTTACTTGGCACCCCAGGGCCACCAAAAAGGAAAAACCAGAATTTTCCTTTGTCAAAAACCCTATTTTCTTTTGATTTCTTCAAATGAAGCCTGAAAGCATTTAATTGTCTGCAGCACCCAGCATTACAATTGATTGTGCTGCTGCCCATTTTTCTTTCTCTGACAAATCTACAGCAATATTGATCAGCATGCATTATCATCAGCTGTAGAATGTCACCATCATATGAGTCACTGATGTTGCTTGGAAAACTAACAGACTCACATGAAACAAGTGAATCCACATCAGAATTTTGCCCTTCTTCAAAAAATAAAGGCCCCTCTGTATCAAACAAACAATATTCGGGCATAAGCAACATATCATAATCAAATTCATTTTTATAAGCATGCAGATATTCATCATCATTGTGCTCAGCAATCTTGTCATTAATGTCCACCTGGAATGTCTCAAAAGAAGGCAGAGATAACTTAGAATGCAACCCTATGTCAAAAACTTCATAGTTACCCCTGCAACCAGTACTATCCCCAACTGTATAAGCACACACATCTGCAACTTGTCCATTCACCTCTGAATAGTGACCCTGTTTTTCCTCTTCACCAATGCCCTGATAATCAAAAACAAAATTTTCAACCTCTGCACTATGAAGGTGGTCAAAATCTTCAAGGAAACACTCATATTCAGCATCCATATATATTTCATCATCTGAAAGGCTCACATATGCATCTGAATGCTGACAGTCACTAACATATTCATTGTTGTCCCTTGAAACAGCATCTTCTATATTCAGAGTGAAGCTCTGCATATCCATTTCACACAAATAATCAGGCATAACTAGGATATGCATACTACTACAAGACACAATCTCATGTATATCTTTCATTTCATTATTTGAAGGGCATTTTGTGTCTGTAGGCTTCTCTTCTAGAGGCTGATAATAGTCTTCATTTTCATCATTATAAGATGTGCCTAAATTTTGTATAACATCTTCTTCATGTCTATACATCATATCATGACTACACATGCTATTCTGAAATACATTTCCCTCCACACAATCATCTTTCAATGCACATACTGGGAGAGCTGAAATATATTCATTTTGATAACTATTTTGACAACTTGCAGCCATGAAACCCACTGGCATTCCATATTTCTCATTGTTTTCAATATCCATAGCAAATTGGTAGGCCTGGTGAAGTGTGGCTGGTTCTTTATCTCTCAATAAATAACTCACTTCTTCATCAAATGCAGCCAAATAAATTGCTAAGCATAATGCATTATTAGGTCTCATATATTCAGGGATTTGCTTGAGCAACTTAATAAACCTAAGGTTAAAGGCTGGAACCAGTTCCTCATCTTCCTTTTGGATATTCATAAAACGTATGATCAATGAGGCCACATCAAATCTTTCACCAAATTGCCCTAAGAATGCAATTTCTAAATTTACCCATGAAGAAACTGAACACATAGGCAGGTCTGAAAACCAAACCCTAGCGTCATCTTCTAATGACTGAACAAAGAGTCTCATTAGTACATCTTCATCCTCTACCTCATAATCTTCTATTAAATTACAAAATTTTTGTAGATGTTTGTTTGCTGATTTAGAATCTGATCCACTATATTTTGGCAAATATTTTCTAATTTTATTTGGAATAGCATTTGGGTAACCATATATCCCTGTGAAATCTAGGGCTTTATATCTTTTAATAAAAATGGCTTTCTTTGAGAGCACAACCAGGTCTGCTGCTCTAAACTCATCATTTTTTGAATCAAAAGGTGAATACCTAGAAAATATGTTGTAGCATTGATAGGTTCAATCAACATAGTCACCACCTCTCATAGAGAGGACAGAATATCAACAAGGCACATGTATTTTCTGGATTCACCATGCCAGCAGAGCACCACATGGTCATTTTTGGATCCTGCTGTAACAACTTGACTAGAAACTAGATTTTCCAGCCTTCAAAATATTTGACTCTCTTGTCCCCAACAGAGTTGCCATCTGTTGGTGTTTACTTCTGAATCAACAGTGAGTTTGCCAGTTCCAATGCACAGGCAGATTTGGCCAACTAATACAAGAGGTTGCGTGAGCTGCCTCCCCTTCACTCATGGTTCTGCTGCACCAAGGGGTATCCCTATTAGCTAAAGATTTGACATTTTTGACTCACCCAATGACAGAGAGATTTAGCTTTACAATGACAGGCAAAATACTCTCATGTGTGGACCAAGATTTGTGTGATAAATCACAAGGTTGGCAACATTCTTGGACATATTTGTCTAGTCAGGTATGAGAGAATGCAGGGGGTTCCTAATCCTAATCCTACAACTAACAGGTTGGAAATATGAATGGTTTGAATTTGATGGTTTGGATGCAAGACAGGGGTTTTGGATTATAACTACTACACAAGAAGCAGACCGATGCCTATCTCAGGGCAAGGAGTCAACTAGACGTATACAAGAGAATGGTTTGCAACTGGCATTCAAGTTTCAAGGGGTTAGGACTGGTGTTTGCCTTACAAACACTACCCAAGAATAAGTATTTAACTGTCTCTACTTATGAATATCCCAACTGACATACAATCTTCTCCACACTTAACCTAAAATAATTTAATCCACTTCTTGAATGGAAGTTACAGATTAAGCATGTGATACAGCAAAACTATACCCCAAAATCTAAGAAACCCTTAGCAACCAGATTCAAATGAAGAAAATACATACAACAAATGGAGACAAATAGACAAATACATGCAACAATGCATTTTTCATATACAGTGACAAGAAACTGAACACATGTACTAGATACATTCAAATGCAACTCATAAACTCCACAGAGATACAACAAACGGGAAATGCTCTGTATTTCATTATTTACACCAAAATGCCCAAGTCTTCAACCACCAAAAAGAATAGCATAGTCTACCTTTTATACCCAGACTGTGTATTCAGCAAAATTTCCAAGGCAAATCAAAATTTTGCCAGATTCAATGCATCATGAGAAATGGCGCTCAACACATTGAATGCAGCAAGTGGGAGAGGAGGCAGGGAGTGGTTGGACTTGAGCCTTGCGCCACCGCTGGGGATTCACATCTTCAATCAGGTAGTTGATCCATCCATGCCTTCGATCATCCCTCTGTATATCCGCCATCAATGCCCAACTACCTGTAGCTCCTTTCAAAATGCAGCCACGAATGCATCTGAAGATTTTCCTGCTCAAAAATGCTGCCTGCATACAAAGAAAAACATCTCCACTGAGCATTTGAAAGATAGCCATCGATCATCTCCCATTGTTGAGATCCGCAGCTCAAAATCCTACTGGAAAGTCAAGAACCAATGAAAATGTGCCACGTAAGCACTTCGTGCAACCATTGCTGACCTTTCTTGCCCTTCATTTTGCCCTTTTCGCCCTTGTATATGCATGTTTTGAATGCATGTACAATCTCTTGCCTTTTTGCCTTCCAAAATCCTTTGTATATGCAAGAGCAAATGCATATACAACTGTTTAATATTCAAGGCGGACCCCAAACACATATAGGACAAATCGCAATCACCATCAGATCCACCTTGCATCTTCATTCCTTGCATCTATCACTTTGTATGTTGCACATATACAATGCGCCAAACATACAAGGTGCGGACTTCAAAAAATATGAAACACGTTGCATCCGGCTTAAAATTTGGCTTGTATCCCTTTCTTTGCATATCGGCACATATACAATCATACATACATGCAAGTTGTGGATGCTAGGGACTTATAGAACAAATTTGAAATGTTATCGAGTTTGGCTTGCATCTTAACCTTTGTATGTCAGACATATACAATCGCCATTGTATATAGGCCCTGTATGTGCGCTTTGTATGTGGTAAACATACAATCGCATATGTACAATTGGTGGGCCCATATGTTTGTATCTATTCTCAAGTGCCTTCGACACTCATTTACCTTTGTACATCCGCGGGCCCCACCACATGTATGTTGGCTGCACTGTAGCAAATGTATGTGCGCCCTTGTATATTTTTTCTTACATCTTTACGTGCAACCCGATATACAAATCGGGAATATTCTTGGGATCTGCAAAAGATTCCCACTTGCATATGCACCTTTTCTAAGCTTGATATGCATTGTGAAATGCATACAACCTAATTTTTCATTTTTTGAAGGCCAATTGAGATTTTGCAAGCCCGCCCATGCACATCAGCACTTGTATATACAAACCTCTTTGTATATACAAAGATACATGCATTTTAACTCTATTTTTTGCATTTTTTACAACTGCAGAGGCCAAAAGAGTTAGATTTTTTGGACTTTTTGGGAGGGTGCCTACATATTTAAATGCTTGAAACCTGAATACTCATGTAGGTACCAAGACATGTCACGCCTACATAAAGGCAACAATTGTTAGGGTTAGCTTGCAGAAGATATCAATTAAATGCAAATAAAGATTAAACAGAGAAATGGAAATACACAGAATTAATAATAGCGAGAGACAAGTTTTAACATGGTTCACCCAAACTCGGGCTACATCCACCAAACAGAGAGTCCAATATTATTATCCAGTAAATCAAACCGATTACAATCAACAATCCCTGCAACTCAATACCGCTGCAAAATGCTACATACAATATATCAAAACCCTATCCCTTAGCTGCTTTTATCAAGCTTTTTGTTGGTTACAAAAATAGGGTTTTCTTATGTCGGTCAATGAAAAAATAACTCCTGGTGCCTTTATAAAATAATAAAAAACCATGTGAGGTTTCGGGGGCGCTGCCCCCGAGCCCCCACGAGGGCGCTGCCCCTCGACCCCGCCTTGTATTGTGACAGGGAACGCGCCAGGGGCGTTGCCCCTGGACCTCGCAAGCGGCACTACCCCTTGACCCCGTCTTGGGGGCACTGCCCCCAAACCCCCACAAGGGGCGCTGCCCCTTGACCCTGTAGGAATTTGGGGGGAAACCATGTCGATAAAAGTGGGAAAAATTTAACCTCCGAGTCTGATTAGGCTCCATATAACAACAACAAGATGACCTTATAATATTGTATACACCCACTTGAATAAATCTAGGAATGTTCATGTGAATGGTGTGTCCTCCATGTGAGAAACCATGAAATCAAAGCATCAATTGTATGCATTAGAGTCAATCATTATGTCTTTCTTGTTTGCATTGTCTTGGAGCCAAAAAATCAAACATTCCATCAAAATCCTACAACTTTCAAACCTTCAATAGCCTTTTAGCACCATATGCTCACTGTTTAGCACTATTCTATTCTTATATAGCGCCATCCCTTTAGTGCCATTTGCTCATCCTTCAGCACCTTCGGTGTCTATTTTAGCACCTTTGGTGACTGTTTTAGCACCTTTTTCCTCAGTGTCCAAAAATCAAATTTTCCCATCAAAACTATCAATTTTACAATCCCATTTTTCAACACCGCTAAACCCTCCCAACACCGCTAAACCCTCCTAACATTAGGTTGGGTCTCCTCCAAACACCGCTAAACACTTCCCACATTTATCAAATCCCATCAATTGAGCTTATCCAATCCCTTTATCTGAGCTTAATCAAATTTGTCCTAATCTACTTCATCCTTAGTCATAGTCTATCTTTATCATCCTAATCATTCTTATCCACCTCATCTTAATCCAATCACCTATCTATCCTAATCATCCTAACCATCTATCTTATCCACATCATCATTCAATCAACCTATCACTTTCACCCATATAATTCAATCCAATCCTATCCTAATCGCATCTACCTCATCCTTAATCAACCACATCATCACTCTAACCAACTATCCAATTCATCTTCCAATCAAACAAACATTATTCAAAACTTATCCAACCTCATCAAAACTATCTCCCAACCAAAATCTATCCAAATCAAACCTTCATCAAAATTGATTTAAATAAAAATCCTTAACATCTTTCAAATCCCTCATCCAACATCATTCAACCTTCATTTAAAATCAATCTCCAAAACATCATCCAAAACATTAATCCAAATCCTCCAACCTTAATCCAAATACAATCTAAAATCCTCCATCAACTTTTCATCCAAAATCCCAATCACAATCATCCACATCATTATCAAAATCCAAATCCAGATCAACCCAATAAAAAATCAAGACCTTAGTTGATCATCATCAACCTTTATCCAAACTTTCTTGATATCATTAGTCTATCTTAAGTAAGTGTTATCACATGAATGTGCACACTTTGTTGAACTCAGTTCAACCACTCAGTGTAACATGGGAAAACCTCTCAAAGTGTGGGCTTTGAAAATATAGAGATTAACCTCCGGAGAAAGCCGGCTTCCTAATGGTTATCACCTAAATGTATCTTACTCTACTATTCTATCAAGGAAAAGGGATAGAGATAGGAAATGACATGAAAATGAAAAGCCTAAGATCTAAGGTGATACACCAAATGACTTTTGACTTGCACTTGTTTAAATGAACACGATATGCTCAACGACTTAAACTTTAACATACACAACCCAAAATTTCATGACTCTTACATAAGTATTTCATGGCCAGGTTTGACATCTAGGACAACATTTAGCAAGAAATAGAAATGTTTTCACAACTTAAACTCTACCCTTAGCTACTTAAACACAAGCAATGACCTGCAAAAGTACATATTTTTGCATAAAAGGCAATGAAAATGGGACAGAAATCAAGGGGAAGAAGCATCACCACAAGATTACATCAAGCATTTTTAAGTTTGCACAATGAAACAACTTTGAGAAGGTAAAAACAACTTGTCTTTAGTGATCACAATGTTCATAAATAACATACAGGTCTGAAAATGAGTTGACATGCCAAATTTTGCTAAAAAGAACCTTCATAGGTTACAATATACAGCTCTAAAATGAGCAAGAAAACTAACTTTCTGAGTTACAATGCTCTATTTTTTTCTTCTGCTAGGGCTCCAAAACCAAAAAAAGAACTCCCTAAACTAGACAAGACAAAGTCTATATCTCTTCCTCACCATAGGAGAGAATCTAGGACTTGATAAAACAAGAATCGATATTAAACATGCTAAGTCCACATACATTTGGCGCCAATGAAGAGTCCTTGTTTGACTTGGTTAGGTTGAAGTGCTTCTTTGTGGTGTTGAGGAAGATGTTTTAGCTTGTCCTTTGACTCCTTCAACCCTGCATGTTCCTAATAAGCCTCCTATATACTTGCAATTGTCTTCTCCACTCTCTTAGGTAGGTGGACAGTTAGTTAAATGCCTTTTGGTGCTGTCAAAGCTGCTCTAACTACCTCTTTTCTACCTGTATATTCATAGGACACATGTCTTCTATTAAGTTTTGGAGTGATTAGGACTCCAAGAGGGCATGCTAGGAAGATGGAGTCCTTTTAGGATTCTTGAGCCTCATTGCTTGATGCATGACTATCCTTTGTTGTTAACAGGGATTACTGCCTGATATACCATTGTTCTTTCATGACATTTTATCCTTATCCTTGACTACTGTAGACCTATCTGCATCAGAACCTTACTCCTTTAGACTGCCTTCTCATATCATATCTAGGATTTTCTTCATACCTATGGGTAATGATAAGGTTATTCTCTCAAGATTCACTCATGCAGATTCTTCATTCAGATGTTTCCTTACTTTTTGTTAAAAGGGTTTTGATCAAAACAAACCTCACTACTCTTTGTTAACTATCCCTACTATGTTTTGCTCTTAGGACTACTAATCCACATGTGAATTCTCCTTAGGATCATGACTATCTTCATAACTGATTTGCTAACTATCATGATTTTGTTTTGCCTCAGAACAAGTTCCTGCTCTAGATTCCTCTGTATCCTATCATCTCTTGAACTCCTTGTGCATTTTATGAACAAAACGTGCTTATTCTAAAATTTCCTTGGCAGACTTCTTCATAAACTTTGAAGAAGCTAGGATAAGGTTACTTTCATAGTGTCCTCATACTTGTTTGACCCTACTTATGTTTTTCATAATGAAAATATGGATCAGAATGAACAATATAGACCTCTAGGTTCTTAACAAAACTTGTATACTATGTAAATGGTATCTCTTTACCCTGGTGCATACATCATACACTCTCACGCTACCATAGTCTTCATCAAAACTATCTTTAGGTTTTAGAATCTTAAGCCACATCATTTTAGGAGCTGTATACACCTGGTGCTTACACCTGCAATATATTCTTCAGCATGGAGACACCCAGATGTCAGCTAAAAACCCTAAAACATGACATATGCTCCCAACAAAACTCACACAAACCTAAAACCTTCGACCAATTTTTTGAAATAATGACTCCCTCCATGGAATGTATGGAATTTGGAAAGATTAAGGTAATTTCTAAAAGCCTTTTGGCTCACATATATCTTTTTGAATGTGTTAGAACACATTTAAGCTTCCATGTACTACAAAAACTCTAAAAATCTTTTAAACTCTATTTTTTTAACCTTGGAAGAATTAAAACCTTATAACACCTCCAAGAACCCCTTGGTGACTAATTGAGCTTTATTGAGTGAAATATGTCAACATTTTTGGTGACCTCTACGATATGCTTGCCTGCTAAGTATTAAAAACTAGTAGCCTTAGGTATCCATTGGGCATAGAAGTTAATATGGAACTGCAACAACCTAGAGAAAAGATACCTAAAACAACTTAGAATAGACTTGAACACTACTGCTAGGACCCTCCAAACAGCAAGATAAAACACAAGTCAAACAAAAACCACCTAAAGACAACCAATTACTTGTGCATTAGCACTTGGAGGTAAAAGACTACTAAAACAACCTATACTAACCTAAGCTAATCAGATGAAGAAGTTATTCTAAACAAAACCATTTACTAGTTCCATGAAGTAGCTGCCCTTTTTTTGCAACTTGCAATGTTCCATATGTTTGTGAGTAGCCCATAAGAGGTAAAGAAATGATAGATGTTCAACCAATTGATGCAATGCCTCTTGAATAGAGAAAACAAATCCACTTACCCACCTGTGTTGACCATTTATACTGCTATTTTGAAGTGGATGGGATAACTGAGTATGCCTTCTTCCAATAGAATCTTCATGCTTGGGTGCCAGAATGACTTGTGATGCATTACATGCTTCCATCATAACTAAATGCCTAATAGGGCATCCCCTTGAAAGCTTTGGGCTGGTTGCCTCTTGTTCTTTATCTGGTATGATAGTGTCCTCTATTTCACTCTCATGTTGCTCTTGTGTGACAAACAACTTATTTGGGACTTCATGGTTTTATCCTTCTTCCTTCAAAGAACCCAAGAAGGCTGATATAATGTCATCATGGCTACATTATTCAAATCTTTCTTCCTTTTGTTCATGGCTGTCATGTTTCATGGCTAAGTTTGAACAAGTGAGAAAACAATTTGAATGACTAGGAATGATATCGTTGCCTTCACCTTGCATGATAGTTTGCCATGTCAACTCCTCCTCCATGGTCAATGGATCATCTTCCATTAGGATAGCCAATAACTCATCAAAACTATCAGCTCTTGGAAGACTTTTACAAACAGCGGGTACAAGTTCAAACTCCTCATTATTACCCAAAGAAGTATCCTCCAAATCAGGCTTTTCTTCTTCAATGAAAGAAGGCAAATGTTCAAACAATGAGACAACCTCTTCCAACAAACATTTATTTGATATATCAGCCCCAAGCTCTTCTGTACATTAGAAAGGGAGTTCCTCTAACCAGCTAAGATCTAGCAAATCAGCTTCATGAGAATTTCCTTGACTTGAGAGAATGGATTCCTTTTCATCAAGACCATATTCTTCCTCTTGCTCCATAACTAAATTTTTTGATTGAGTGTCACAAAAGGGGTTGAAAAAAATTATCTCTTCCTCATCTTCACTTGAAATATGCTCCTCTTCACCTACATATCTTTCATTTTCTCTCCATAGAATGGGTCCTCCCTTGAAAAGGGAGATTGTGGGAGGGCAAAAAGGTTCAGCTAATGAAGTGAGGTTATCATGTTTATTACTAAGATGATTATATGGCATTATGGGCTGCTCTTAGTTATGAATTGGTTGTTGGGTTGGAAGAGCACTCCTAAAACTTGGAATTATGATAGGCTTGGATTCTACAACTTTATCCACTTCCTAATTTTGGATTGGCATGAGAGGATTGGCCTTTACAAGGTTTGGTATTTTGTAACCAGGATGCTTAGTCCAAGAAGGCTTCCATGGTAGAGAAGTTTGAGGTTCTTTCATAGATTCACTTTGGTTTGAAGGATGGATTTGTTTGAAACTAGGAATAGGAGAGAAATTTTTCACTTTGGGCTCTTGCACTTGAGAAAACAATTGTTTTATTTGTTTCTCCTTGGCTGCAAGTTGCATGTTCAAGCATTGTTCCTCATACACCCTTCTATTTTCTGCCTCCTACTGATAACAAGAAATCTAATAGGACAACTCCTATTGCTGCACGTTATACTATTTTTCTCTATCTATTTCCAAAAATTGCTTTTAGAAATCCAACAACAAACTCTTAATGTTACCCAAATCAGTATCCTTTTGGGACTGACAAGAGAGATTGCATGTTTGATTTAGAGCAAAATGGGTTTCACAAGGCTAACTAAAGGAATGAACAGGCTACAAACAAGGATGAGCAAGAGTGGTTTGAAAATGCTCATGTTGGTAATGCTGATTGTAATGAGGCAAAGAGCTATTTAGAGGCCAAAAGTTTGAAATTTCATGAAATGGAGGAGAATAACCATTGTAGTACTGATAACTAGACATTGCAAGGGTAAAACATGAAGCATGGGCAAGTCTAGATAACAAATTTGAAATGAATAAAGTTGATAGGGTCTTGAAACACTAGGATGTGAACACCAAATATACTTTCAAACGATAGAAAAACAACAAGTAAAACCAACCTCATTAGTGGCAATTAATATGGACTACTGAAACCAACTGATATGTGATTAGAGTCACCATGGTGTTGTTTGTACTGCCTCCAAAGGCTGATAATACTAGGAGAAACACCAAATCTCTTAGTACTTTTATGAGAATTTCATCGAACTTATCCCACCGGGCATGCCAAAAATTGTTATCACATGAATGTGCACCCTTTGTTGAACTTTGTTCAATCACTCAGTATAACATGGGAAAACCTCTCAAAGTGTGGGCTTTGGAAATATAGAGGTTAACCTCCAGACAAGGCCGGCTTCCTAATGGTTATCACCTAAATGTAACTTACTCTACTATTCTGTCAAGGAAAAGGGATAGAGATAGGAAACGACATGAAAATGAAAAGCCTAAGATCTAAGGTAATACACCAAATGACTTTTGACTTGCACTTGTTTAAATGAACATGATATGCTCAACAACTTAAACTTTAACATACACAACCCAAAATTTCGTGACTCTTGCATAAGTATTTCATGGCTAGGTTTGACATCTACGACAACATTTAGCAGGAAATAGAAATGTTTTCACAACTTAAACTCTACCCTTATCTAGTTAAACACAAGTAATGGCCTACAAAAGTACATATTTCTGCATAAAAGGCAATGAAAATGGGACAGAAATCAAGGGGAAGAAGCATCACCACAATATTACATCAAGCATTTTTAAGTTTGCACAATGAAACAACTTTGAGAAGGTAAAAACAACTTGTATTTATTGATCACAACGTTCATAAATAACATACAGGTCTGAAAATGAGTTGACATGCAAAATTTTGCTAAAAAGAATCTTCATAGGTTACAATATACAGCTCCAAAATGAGCAAGAAAACTAACTTTCTGAGTTACAATGCTCTATTTTTTTCTTCTTCTAGGGCTCCAAAACCAGAAAAAGAACTCCCTAAACTAGACAAGACAAAGTCTATATCTCTTCCTCACCATAGGAGAGAATCTAGGACTTGATAAAATAAGAATCAATATTAAACATGCTAAGTCCACATACATTTGGCTCCAATGAAGAGTCCTTGTTTGACTTGGTTAGCTTGAAGTGCTTCTTTGTGGCATTGAGGAAGATGTTTTAGCTTGTCCTTTGACTCCTTCAACCCTGCATGTTCCTAATAAGCCTCCTATATACTTGCAATTGTCTTCTCCACTCTCTTAGGTAAGTGGACAATTGGTTAGATGCCTTTTAGTGCTATCATAGCTACTCTAACTACCTCTTTTCTACCTGCATATTCATAGGACACATGTCTTCTATTAAGTTTTGGAGTGATTAGGACTCCAAGAGGGCATGCTAGGAAGATGGAGTCCTTTTAGGATTCTTGAGACTCATTTCTTGATGCCTAACTGTCCTTTGGTATTAACAGTGACTGTTGCCTGATATACCTTTGTTCTTTCATGACATTTTATCCTTATCCTTGACTACTGTAGACCTATCTGCATCAGAACCTTACTCCTTTAGACTACCTTCTCATATCATATCTAAGATTTTCTTCATACCTATGGGTAATGATAAGGTTATTCTCTCAAGATTCACTCATGCAGATTCTTCATTCAAATATTTCCTTACTTTTTGTTAAAAGGGTTTTGATCAAAACAAACCTCACTGCTCTTTGTTAATTGTCCCTGCTATGTTTTGCTCTTAGGACTGCTCCTAATCCACATGTGAATTCTCCTTAGGATCATGACTATCTTTATAACTGATTTGCTAACTATCATGATTCTGTTTTGCCTCAGAACAAGTTCCTACTCTAGATTCCTCTGTATCCTATCATCTCTTGAACTCCTTGTGTATTTTTTCTGGAAAACTTAGCTTGCTGCTCCAAACCTTATAAGGAAACTTCTGCCTTTAAAACATCGTCATAAGTAACTTATGGACTATTGGCAAAGATCTTAGTAAATTCATCTACCTCTTCTTTTAACTTCTCTGAAACAGTGGCAAACAATGGTCTTCTTAGAAGACTTTGAGATTATCATGCATGGTCTATCTCTTCCAACCCTAGATTTACCTATGATTGAGATAATGTTAGGCTATATCTAGGATTTCGTGATCTATGTTCCCTTGTAGGATTTGAAATGACATAGGTTTTAAAGAAAGAAGACTAATAGTTTCCAAAACATGTCAAACCCTATGCCTGATATTCATCCTCCATACAACCTTGTAGGCCTACAAAGTTCTTTAACAATCTAATAGACCTTTCCATATGCATGAATGTCTTATTTACATCATTGCAAACCTTGTGCATAGAAAAGACTATCCAGCTCATTCAAAAAGCCTACAAAGCTTTAAGAATTTAAAAAAAAAACACTAGATGCCTCTTTTCTTTCTTGACAGTGTCTTCACTCTTCAACAACCTTGTCAATGTTTTCCTTACCAATCTCAGCCAATGTCTTTTTTAGTTTGGTCTTCTTTGTCTTGAGCTCTTCTCACTGTGTAAATAGACTCCTATGGATTGTTTCTTTTATCCTTGACAAAGCAAAAATAGTTGTGACTTTAAGCACATTGACAGTGTTGTGTATAGTCTCATTCTATCCTGCATACTCTTGATCTCATAGTGCACTGTCCCTCCTTTTTAGACCTTCTAGATCTCTATAATTTGCATGTTCATAGACCATTTATGATGTCATTGTTGGTTTTGGAGAGTATAGGATTGTTTGATGATGTGACTGTTCACTAACAAACTGTATGTTGTCTCACTTCTCCTTGTTTAGAAGAGATCGCTGCTACAGTCTTTTGACTTACCTTTTATGATAGTCATGACTACCTTTAGGTCTTACTGATCTCTTTCTACCTCTACTGCATTCCATGACTGATAAAAATTATCTTCACCATGACCTATGTTACTTTCTTTTGTATCCTTGTAGATCACTACTATGTAAAGACATGTGCATTCTTTTCTTTTACCACAGTCCTATATAGGAATCTTCTTCTTTTGGCAGTGTCTTCCCCATAACTATAGAGCCTTCACCATATGCCTTGACTATTCCAACACTTGATTGTCTTTTATCTTTTATAGTCATTATTTGATCCTCATGATTATGTTTACAGTCATCTTATGACTGTTTTCCTTAAACTCTAAAACAGTCATCATATATGACTATTCTTCACCTTGATTTCATGAATGTCTTCTTGTGATGATTGTTATCTTTGTAGGGTTTCCTATCAACTGTCAGGATAATGGATCTTATAACCTTTGAATTCCCTTGTTTCCATCTCCATCTCTTTATTGTTTGCATTGCCTGCAGGATTTCATGTGCATGCATTCATATCACTGTCCAGTCCCTATACAGGAGTTATTCTCATTACCTTATGTTTGGCTGCTCCTTAAAGAGCCAATCACTGCTACTCCTCTCACAACCCTTTCAAAAATGATAGATAAACCCTCAAGAGTGTGCAGGGTCTTCATGTTGCATGTTGTCCCTCTTTGGTATGCACTACCATCTTCTTAGGTCTCCAATGCTTCTAAAACAATATCTATGCCTCTGCTCTTGAAACAATTAGGAAAGAATACTACATTTTAACCATAGTTGTAAAAACTATAAGAAAAAAACTTTTAAGGAAAAGATTCAAGGCCAAATAATAGTGAAACCAAGAAGCCTGGCATGTCTTCCCAACTCTGTCCTTGTTCAATGGGCTCAAGGACCGCACTCAGTGTCTCCATAATTGCTATTGCTAGTGTCGCAGTTGATGCAACTTGTGAATCAAGCACAACTTCTACTATCACCATCTATATCATATCTTAGTGATATTCCATTAGACACTTTATGGAGGCTGACAGAATTTCAATAAGCCTCTTTTACTCTTGACAAAGTACTATAGAGGCTTTCATACAAAGCTGCTAGGATTTTAGGGTTTTTTTATGGTGACTGTGACAAGGTTCACTTTGATGTACTCATCCTCAAGAGAAGAATACAAAAATTAAACTCCTAACAACCCCCTTAACATTAAGTATATTATGTCATCTCTTGATGGACCTCTGTCATTTATGAACAAAACCTGCTTATTCTAAAATTTCCTTAGTAGACTTCTTCATAAACTTTGAAGAAGTTGGGATAAGGTTACTTTCACAGTGTCCTCATACTTGTTTGACCCTACTTAAGTTTTTCATAATGCAAATATGGATCAAAATGAACAATATAGACCTCCAAGTTCTTAACAAAACTCGTATACTGTGTAAATGACATCTCTTTACCCTAGTACAGACATCATACACTCTCGCGCTACCATAGTCTTCATGAAAACCATCTTTAGGTTTTCAAATCTTAAGCCATGTCATTTTAGGAGTTGTATACACCTGGTGCTTACACCTGCAATATATTCTTCAACATGGAGACACCTGTATGTCAGCTAAAAACCCTTAAACATGACATAGGCTCCCAACAAAACTCACCCAAACCTAAAACCTTCGACCAATTTTTTGAAATAATGACTCCCTCCATGGAATGTATGGATTTGGAAAGATTAAGGTAATTTCTAAAATCCTTTTGACTCACATATATCTTTTTGAATGTGTTAGAACACATTTAAGCTTCCATGTACTACAAAAACTCTAAAAATCTTTTAAACTCTATTTTTTTAACCTTGGAAGAATTAAAACCTTATAACACCTCCAAGAACCCCTTAGTGACTAATTAAGCTTTATTGGGTGAAATATGTAAACAGTAAGTCATCAAAATCAACAATCAACCAAATCAACCCTCTTACTTGAGATCATTAGTCTATCTTAAGTATAGAGAATCATCCATCCTTTGAATCAAAACAAATCATCCTAAGGTCTTGAAATTTGATCCGAAACATCACAATCATCCATTATCCTCCATCATCTCCTATACTTTCAACCACATGGATCCTTATGTGGCAATGCAACATTTACAAAGACTTAAATATGCCTATGAGGATTTTGATCCTATCACTAAGGAAAAATGCAAAAACATCATTAAAGATATCCCCTTAGCACACCTCATCATTGGATATTCTCAAACTCCTATTTCATCCCCATCAACACCCTACATATCCACCCCATCAACCTCATATCAACCTTCAACCTTATATCAATCTTCATCCCCTTATACATCCATACCAGTATACCTACCCAACCAATCAATACCTCCAACTTATCAATCCCCCAACCTTTTTTATCCTAATTTTGATCAAGGGAACACCAAACTAGCACACCTTATAGCCAAAATCCAAAGCCTACATACACAACCATGATCCTATGTGAATCCCCCATCCTCCAATCCCCCCATCACAATATCCCTCCAATCCTATCAACCTTAATCCATTACCCTATCTACCTTACAATCCATCAATCTCAATCCCCCCCACCACAATATCCCTCCAATCCTATCACCTTGAATCCATCAACCTATCCATCTCCCAATCCATCAATCCATATCACACATCCACCATCTAATCCACTATCAAAGCCTCCAAATCCTAAGCCAACAATATCCAAAGAATCTTTGAGGGATTTCCTCCAAAGAACATTAGAAAAAAAATTAAAACAAAGCTATGGAATCCTCCAAATCCCCCACCCCTCCAACACCACCATATAATCCAACGCCTAGCCTTGAACCCATCCAAGAACTATTACTACCTAATCCCATCACCCACCTATCCAATCCTAATCCTAATCTTACACCGTCCACCCTTATTATCCATCCATTATATTGTTCTTCAACCCATACACTTATGAAGGATATCATCCATTAGCTATTAGCAAAGAACCATTTTCCATTATCTCGTACCACTAAGACAAGTCAAGAACCATCATGTAGCCATGTTCATGAGCCCATCCAAGAACCTATCACACCCATCCAAGCCACTTCTACTTCCATGCAAACACTTGGGCTATGTCAAGAGACAAATCCAAAGCATGTTGAAGCATCAACCTCCTATCCTAATCAAGATCTAAGCATCCCATATAACCCCATCCCCGATCCCCTCCCATCTAGTGATCAATCTATTGATCCCACACCATCTTCTATCACCCCTTTATCATCCCCCATTAATCCTTTACCTCCACCTATCAACCCCATCTCAAATCCATCCTACTATCCACTTGGACAAAGCACCTTCATCCATGGTGGCTCCCTTGTAGGAGGTGAACAACTTCCATCAACGACCTATCCTTCTCCAGCAAATAATAGACTCGCATCTTGTTTCCAAAGCACTAAACATCCCATTGCATGTCGCATGCTCCAACATATGAACTATCAAGGCAATTGATTAGGCCTTCATGAACAAGGCATCTTGGAGCCCATTCAATCACACCACATTCCATCCATCCTCACATGACATCCTAAGGCAAACAATCTAAACATGTTGGTAACATCCATGCATCCTCCAAAATCCATTCATCCAATTCCAAACCTGGTGCATCTCATCGAACCTCCAAATCAAATGTCGTCATTCCCCCTCCATCATCATATCATTTGCAAAAGCATGTGACCAAACACATCCCTCCATCAACTTTACCTCTACTTCTACCAACTCCTAACATCCCTATCCTCAAATCCCCTTATCCTCCCATCCTTCCAACTCCTAAAATTAAATCCCCTTATCCTCCCATCCTAAAATCCCCTCATCTATTTATCCATAAATCCACTTTTAACCCCTCTACCCATAAATCCCCTAAAATCCCAAATCAAGACGAACAAAAGCACACATTATCCAAACTAGATGCTACCAACACACCCATGGGATTCAAAAATAAATTTTTTGGATGTCTCTCTACACAAAGAAAAAAATCCACAAAAACCTAAAGATGTTATCCCTCCCAGGAAAAATAAAAAATCCAAAAGGCTACCAAATCCCACACCATCAAAAGAAAAAGCAAAAAAAAAAAAATGGTGTGGGTCCTTAAGCACAAAGCAAACAATCCAAATGAGGCATCCACCTCCAACTCTCAAAAATCCCATAAATCCTAAGTCTATTTGGGTCCAAAACCCCAAATTAACCATCCAGAAACCCCCTATCCCAATCCCCATTACTACCCACCCCACATCCCAAATATAAGCTTTCAAATACTTCACGGTGTGTGCAACCATTGGTCTTGGTTCTCCTCAACCCTACAACATTCCCACATACCTCCATCTCTCCATCTTTCATCCACTATCCTACATATCTCCCCCATCACATCCCTATGGTCCATGCTTTTGCATAAACCTTACATAATCCACATCATAATCCACTATCCACCATCCATTCCATCTTCTCCTATCTACCAACATCCATGCAATCGCCATCCATAATGCTATCCAATGTGGGACCATCTTCCACTTGCTATGGAAACAGACTCTAGAGTCCCCATTCCATCAAAAAAATCAAAAAATAGTAAAGAGAAAAAGTCCATCCAATGGTGAAAACCACTCCTTGTGACACCTTGGATAAGTACCATGATTAAAACCCCTTGTGGGTGTCATGTGTGTTGGGAAATAGGTGTTGTACACCTTGCATAATATTAGATTATTTTATTCATGTAAAATAAATATTTATTTGTGGTGCATCCTAATTGATGTGTTTAACCACATTAGATATTTATTTGGAGGCCACTTGTAAATGTTACATGTAACATTGGGATATTATTTGTAATATTTTATTGTTGGGAAAAAAACGTAGTACCAACATTAAATAAGTGGGTCAATGGTTTTGTGTATCCATGGTTTTGTCCAATACCACAAGTTGTATTTGTGTGAGATTGGTCTATAAAAAAAAGCACATGGTCATTAGTTGTGGGTGGGTTGGCTATTTCATTGTAGGTGGATTGGAGGTTTGTGAGAGGCTATCATTGTATTGAACTTTCTCCTGCAAGTGCATATTGTGAAGCATGGCAAGTGATGTGTGGATTCATGCTTGGACACATGGAGGATGCATTGGAGGTGCTTGATGGATTAAGAGGTATTCATGGAGACTCATGCCATGTATTGTAATATATTTTATAGAATAATACATATGAGTGTGGATGCTTTTGGAGGTTCCAAGTTTTTCCCTCTTGAGGGTTTTCCTAGGGTATATCTTGTGTTATCTTGTTCTTGTTCATTTGATCTTTGCATTATGGTTATTTGTTGTATATTTTTTTCTCCTATTGGGTTATGTGGAATTGGTTTTATTAGACCTTTAAATTCCTAACATGTGGTATCAGAGCCATGTTTATGGTTGAGGGAGGTGTGAGCTCCCTGGATTTGTATAACCCTTGTGTGCATAGATCGGATACAAAATGGAAGCCATGGCAATGCGTGAAAGGATTTGGGACATTACAAGGTTTTGTGCAGGTTATATTGCAGATTGGGGGTTCTGGGTATTGGAGATTTGCAGTGTATTTTGTAGATCTGGTGATTGAAAAATCATGACTAAAGAGGGTTTCTTGGATTGGATTCATGAGGGTTTTGAGGAGGAATTTCTATAGATGACCTCCTAGGGCAAAATGAACCTTTTCCTTCGATTTAGGAGGCCCGAGAGGTGAAGAAAAACATATAATTTACCTCAATTTGGTTATAAGAGGAAAATGCAAAAAAAAAATTAGCCTCCCTTAGTTCGGCCATATGGCCGTACAATTTGTAGGTACACTGAGAAAAAAAAATTTGTTTGAAAAAATTTTCCTATGCATAAAAATATTTTGTATAGTTCTGAAAAATTTAAACTATGCAATTTTTTCTTTTGAAAAGAGATTGAAAATGAATTTAAAAAAATGATTTTGGGGGGGTACGGGTTTGCAGACCCTACACCCTGCCCCTGCGCAGAGGGTACCGGCGAGTACTGCCGGCTTAGAGTCGGTCAGCCCCACCAGTCCCTGGTCGGCCTCTGGGTTGGGTTAGGCCCTTTGCTGGTCAGCATGACCTTTGGCCACAAGTCCAGTAGGGGTGTCACCAGTAGGCCATAAGGCCTTTAAAACTTTTTGACAATGATTTTTAAAATAAAAAATAAAATCAAATTTTGGGCCTTTAAAATATATAAGCCTCCTTTAATGCATTTTGAGGTCTGTGAGGTGGAAATGAAACAAATTTGAAACCTTATTTAAATCTTCCAGTCAAAGACATGTGACGCTAGCCCAGTCAGTGATGATGGTAGCAATGGTACAGTTGTATGGATAGGGTCTCGCCAGGGGTCCCCCTTTAGCCCTTAGAGGGTATTTTCTTCTAGGAGGCATACATTTCACCCATGTTATTAGTTTTTTGACTTCTTATAGGCTTCAGAAAGGTCTCTACAAGCACTACGCAGTGGTATAGGTTTCATGATCAAATTTTGTTGTTTGTGTCAGAATTTGGTGCGTAAAGCCAGACATTTCTTCGGTACAGTTTTATGCTCATAACATTTGCATACGACATCAGATTTTTGATTTTGAATAGGTGTTGGAGAGCTATTGCAGTGTACTATAGTTTGGATCATGTATATTTTCAGTTTGGTGTGTAGAGAGAGTTTGGTACTTTTTTTTATCACTTGTAGGATCCTGAGATTCAGAGTGCATTTACGAGTGCATTCAAATAGATTTTTAGGTACAAACTTGTGGGAGTGCATGTTATTATGAGACTATCAGCATGTTATAGTAGGTTTCCAGATTTGGTACTTCTAGATATAGGTTTATAGGTGTTTTTAGAGTTTGGACTTTGATGGAGACAGGTACACAGGTTGTCTTTTGGTTTGAGGAAATGGTTGATACACGTGTGAGACGTTGAGTCTCATTTCAATGGGAGTTGAGTATAGGAACAACAATGATGATGATTATGGTGTCATGGATATGTAGGTACACCTTTGCATTGGCACAACATGATTATGTATTTGATTGACAAGTATGAGCTATGATGTTCGATTCATGATTCCAGGTGGTGTTGTGGTGTTGTTTTAGGGGATTGTTTTTATATCCTAGATGCTTGATTAGTTCCTTGACTATGGTACTTGTATTGTGGACTTGTTGGAAAATTATATCTAGCAGTGATTTGGTGTTTGAGTCTTGGAGTCTACAGGTTATCTTCTTTGATATCTCAGTTTGCATGTTAGATTTGTTTTGGATCTTCAAGTTATGTAGTTTTGTGGATTAGATACCCCTTGGATACAGTGAGATGACTTGGATGTGGACTGTCTATATCCACGAGATTGATTTAGTGTTTATGTAGACTTTGTTAGTTGGCCTTGTCTGTGATCATTTGTACATTGGTATGTTGCATTAGGATGAGAGGATGGATGATTAGAGTGCTTGGATAGTCAGTTGTTGGGACTTGTAGCATGTTTGTCACGATGTCATGGAGATCTTAGATACATGGTTTTATGTGAGCTTTTGACAATGATGGTTTAATCTTCTTGGTTTGGAGATTATGGTTCTACTTGACATTTTGTAAGCTATTGATGTTATAGTGGGATTCCTTGATTGGTTTGGGGCCATGGATAATCTTCATTTAGGATATGGTTACTTTGTTGTCATGGATAGCTCGGTATGACGATTCAGTAGGAGCTATGGCGGTGATGTGGATTCATCATTTGTGATGGATGATCTTCTGCAGTGGTTGTGGGTGCCTTGGAGAGGCTCTTAGATTATGATTCTTGTTTCAGTGTGAGTTCTTTGACATCCTAATTTCCATTGTTAGTAGATGGTTATCTTCATATGATTAGAGATGTTGACATCTTGGTTTACCATGGAGGACTTTTTTGAGTCTTTGGTTGAGGTGTCAGTTTATGATTTGTTAGTTTGACATGTTGATCCTTGATTTAGAGATGTTGATATTGTGTCTTGGTCTACTCTGGATACTAGTTTTAGTATTGGCATGATATGGGTTCTCTTAAGAAAAGATGTATGCATCAGCACACATGTGATCTCCTTGAAGGAGATGGTTAGATCATGATGTCATGATGGACTTCTTGATTATGTAGATGTGCAGTTGGAGGATTGACAGTGATCTTGTTGGTTCTCTTGGTATTGAGTACTTTGGTCATTTGCTTGAGAGCTTCATGATAGTTGATGAGGATTGTTGTAATCCTCTTCATTTAATTTATCAGTCCGGGGTGGTGTCCAAAGGTTGTATGCATTAGGAACCTAATTTTTTTTGAGCAAACAATTCTTTCTAATAAAAGAAGAAAAACTAAATTTTAGAAATAAAATCTCACATGTAAATTTAAACAAGTCTATGGAACAAGAAGTAAGGCATTCTTTCAAATAGAACAATGGAATGACAATACTATATGATTTTATTTTAAAATAAACCAATGAACTACAAAACTTGTTAAAATAATAGAACAAAACAACAGAACTAAGGAACTTACAAACAAAACAACAAAACTTCAGAACTTTCAGGAAAAACAATAGAACTTCAAAACTTATAGGCAGAACAACAGAACTACAAAACTTTACATGCAGAGCAATAGAACTACAGAACTTACAGGCAGAGCTGCAGAACTACAGAACTTACAGGCACAACTGTAGAACTACGAAACTTACAAGCAGAACAACAGAACTACAAAACTTATAGGCAGAGTTGTAGAACTACAAAACCTATAGGTAGAGCTGCATATATGGAACTTATAGACATAACTATAGAACTACAGAATTTTATCTTAAAACATGACAACAAAACTACAAATTACAAGCTAAAATGGATTACTAAAAATAATGGATTTCATGATAACATCAATTAAATATGTAAAAAAATAAATACCAAATTTTATCCTCTTCCTTGGGATGAGAAACTTGCCCTTCCCTTGGAATTGGACTAAGTTCATGTACCCAATCTTTGTACTCAACACTCCATATATTTTATTTCTTCAACAAAATATTATAGATTTAATTTCTAAAACTATTGTAGCTTTCCTATTCTAAAAACTTGTGAAAATAAAAACTCTCTCCTTTCTTTAGAGTTGAGAGGTTTATTTATACATTAAAGATCTTCACCCAACTCCCTAAACTAGTGGAAAGCATAAATACACTTTGTAACGTAGGAAAATGTCCCCTTGGGGGCTTTTCCCTCATAAGGTTTAGCTCCCGGGTCTTTAGTGTGCATTTAGGACACATTAGATCATATTTCAACATCTCGATGAGAAAACCCCTAAGTGTCTTGATAAATCGGACCTAGGGGCACCACTTGAGATAAACCCTACCCAAAATAGGGAGGAAGGACTTGGGCACCCGCGCCCTAGTCCTGCCCTATTTTGGGGCAGTCCCAATTTTTGGGTGTCAGCTTGTGACCGTTATTTGGGTCCTATGCCGACACAGTAAGTTTGAATTACAAAATTCTTGGCGAGAGTGTTTGTAGTTGCATATAAAGCTTGTTTAGGAATTCATTTGTAAACTAGATGGTTATTGTGAACTTTATGCATTCAAAAGGTGATTCAAGGTTTCTATTGTGTTCCAAGAGCAGATTTGTGTTGTTTATGTGTTTGTATTTGCAGATTTGAGCAATCATCTCCTCATTGCATGAAGAGATTTTTCCTCCCGTGAGATCTTCACTACAAGGTGACATTATTTGTGTTTGTAAGCATTTATCATTTGGTTTTTGCCTCTGCCTCACAAGGGCACGCACTCTCTATCTGACAACGGTGTTCGAAAGACTTGAATGTCTCTCCAAGGCTTGACTGAGGCAAGCCTCTAAACACCACAACCCCCTCCCAAAGGTTTCATGATTGTAGGTTACAGGTGTCGGATCTAGAGAAAGTAAAGTTGCAGGGGTACAACAGAGTGTCAGAATTGCATATCAGAGAAGAAAATAGCTCCTTGGACTAGGGCACCCACTCATTAGTCCTCAAAGTTTCATGATGGGAAAATCTTCAGTATAGTAGGAATAGGTTGCAAATATAAGTTGCTATTCATGATCATTTTCCTCACAACACCCTTTGTCATGCTCGTTGGCATTGAGATTTGGTGAAAAACCGCTTATTTTAGTGTATTTTCACTAGATTTTGGTCTATCATCACCTTAGATTTGCATCAAAAGTGTGTTGTGAAAGATATTATTGCTGTATTGGACTAATATCAGACATATTATTTGCTTCCCCTAATCAAAATCCTTATAACACCTTTGATTTCATTCATTGGCATTGAAAAAGTACAAAAAATCAAGCATTTACAACATATCTTACACCTAAAATTTGTGCATATTACTGCATGAGTCTAATAACTCACTACCCTAAGAGAAATATTCCTTTAAAAAGAAGCAAAAGACACATGGGATCTAGTGCTCTTGAAAAAGTTGGTACATTAAACACCTTCTTTACAAAAGGAGAGACTCAAATGTTACAAGATATTACACCCATTACAAGTACAATGATAGAACAAACTTTTCATGATGTTGATGATACTATTGAGGCAACAAGATATGTATCTGATGAACAAATAGAAAAACTGGATAAAGAGCTAGCCCAATTTCAATCATTTATGGAAAATGAGAGAATAGCTGAAGAAGCTATTCCTACAATTCATAACATAAGAGAATTGATAAAAGAGGGACAAGATGGTGTTAATGCAATTTGTGGTCTAGCACATAGTGTACAAAATAACATTATGCTAGTGACCAAATGTGCACAAGTGATAAAAAAACACTTTACCACCAGCTCATACTCAAGTATCAATACCTATACTGACTACAGGAATATCTACCTTTACATCAATGATCTTAACAACTGATGTGAACGCTTGTAGTAATGCTACCACTGGTATTGGAGTATCTAATGGCACTAATTACAAAGCTATGGGATTTAATTATCAGAATTTGGTTCTGAAGAGGACCTCTTCTATGAACAATTGCTCTCAACCACCTCTTCATCCCACTTATTCTCAACCTCCCATCACATATAGTTAATCTTAACCACCTACCACCTACCATTATGTACAACAACCATTGACCTATCCACAGCCTCCGCCTATCATATCTCAAGTTCAATCACCTCCTCACTTTGGTTCCAACTCCTCACAGCAAACTGCATCTCCCAATGATGCCATCCTAAACCAACTTTTGCAGGGTATGACTGCTTTACAACAAAAGGTAAAAAATTTGACAAATTCCTCGCAACCTAATATACCAACATATCATGTGTGCCTGTAATCCCCTTTCCTATGCAATTTTGAGAAATCCTATGCCCGAGAGGTTTGAGACTCCTCGCTTTGAAAAATATGGTGGAAAAGGTGATCCTAATACTCATGTGGCAGCATTCACAACTATGTGTAGTGATTTCTATTTTGAAGAGGATTTGTTAGCAAAAATTTTCCCACGATCTCTCAAAGATACTGCTTTAGAATGGTTTTGCTCTTTGCCTCCAAATTCAATACAATCCTTTTCGTAGTTGATTGATCAATTTTTACAACATTTTCATGCAAACATTGGACCCCAAGTCTCTTTGATTGATTTAGTTCATTGTAGGCAAGGTCTGAAAGAGAAGTTAACTAAATTCATTAGTCAGTATCAAACTTTATATACACAAATTCAATATTAGATGAAAGATGAGGATGTTCAAAAGGTGTTTATCACTCATCTACAACCTAACATTCGCAATAAGATCCTCTTGCTGAAGTATAACTCCTTTCAACATTTATGCACCACCCTTCATGATTACCAACTTTCATCTAGTCAGTATGAAAACCAAAACTCATCAGCTCAAGTTAGTCAATCCATGGGTGGATCATCACAAAACAACTTTAAGAGAAACAATAACAATAGGAATTTCATCAAGATTAATGGACTGAATACAAACAACTTTTCTAATGTGTCTACTATCACAAATATGAAGAAAACATCATATCAACCAAGAAAGTTTACTCTGATATCTGAGTCTTATCATTCTATCATGAATCAAGATGTGAGTAATAACATTCTGAAGCTTCCCCTGATTAAGCCTATTGATCCTAGTAAAGCACAAGGACCTTACTTCAATGCCAATGCCTTTTGTCATTTTCATCGAACACAAGGACATGACACTGAACGATGTATGCATCTTAAACATGAAATACAAGACCTCATTGATTTGAATATCATTCAGGTATCAGTTGTGTGTTAGTGCTTAAATCTGCAGGCACCTTCATAAAATTCAAAAATCTAAAAAATTCCAACACTCTTGGCCTCTGCAGTTGAAAAAATAAAAGAAATCAGTACAGGTGCAAGTGTCTTTGTATATACAAGGCTGTTTGTATATGCATACAGGTCAAAATATGCATTGGCGGGCTTGCAAAATCCAATCGGCCTTTGAAAAAGTAAGTTATATGCATTTTTGAATGCATATTGGGCTTAGAATGTGCATATACAAAGGGGGAATCTTTCGTAGATTCCTGGGAATATTCCCGCTTTGTATATTAGGTTGCATGTAGAGATACAAAGGAAAAATATACAAGGATGGAAGATACATTGCAGGGATATTCCAGGAAAGATTCCTTGTTTGTATGTACAGGAGTGAATGTATGTTTGTGTTTAGGTGCATTCCTAGAATATTCTATCGTAGATTCTACAATTGTATAAAAAGGTATATACAAACAAGTTTGTATATTCAACATACAGGGGAAGCAGATGCAATGTTGAATGTATATGTAAAGAAAGGACATACAACCCGGACGCGACAGAGGAGTTAAAATGTAGCGAATAATATTTCAGGTCTGTAGGTTGTATAAAGCGCTTGTATATGCCGACATACAAGCCAATGTGCATTAGTGGAGATACAAAGTGGATTTCAAAGGTTGTTCTAATTTGCTTCACAGGTGTGTTGAGATCCACCTTGTATGTATATTGCGATTATATATGCGCATATACAAGGAAATATGCAAGGAAAGAGGATACAAGGTGGACCCTATTGAAAATTCCAATTTGCTCTATAATAGTTTGGGGTCCTCCTTGTATGATGAACAGTTGTATATGCATTTGCTCTTGCATATACAAGGGTTTTTGGTAGGTGAATAGTGGCGATTGTATACGCATTTGAACATGCATATACAAGGTCGAAAAAGGCAAAATGCAGAAGTGAAAAGTCAGCGATAGAATCATGGGGTGCCTACGTGGCACGTTTTCACTGGCTGACGACTACTCAGTGCGATTTTGAGCCGTGGATCTCAACGATAGGAGTGGATCGACAGCCTTGTTTTGAACCTGCAGTGATGGTTTTCCTGAGCGTGTGTGGCCATTTTTGAGTGAGAAAATCTCTAGATGCATCTGCTGTTGCATCCCGTGGGTAGTTGAGGCTTTAATGGCAGTCGTGTAAAGACATCAATGGGTGAGGTGACAGGTGAACTACTAGGCTTGCGAAGAAAACCTTCAAGCGGCGGTGCAGATCCTGATTCCACCTACTCATTCCTCTTTGTCTCTCTGTTGCATTAACTATTTTGAGTGCCATTTCTCATGCATTGTATCTAGTGGAAATTTTGATCTTGCCTTGTTATTAATTTTGCTGAGTTCACAGTCTTGGTAAAAAAAAAAAGCCAAACTGTGTTACTCATTGGGGTGGTTGAAGACTTGGGCAATTTTGGGGGAAAAATAACGAAAAACAGGGTATTTCTTTATTGTTTTATCTTTGTGGAGTCTGTGTTGCATTTGAATGTATCTTGCACATAGGTTCAGTTTCAGTGTTAATGTTATATGAAAAATGCATTGTTGCATGTATTTATCTGTCTGTCTCCACTTGTTGCATGCATTTTCTTCTTTTGAATCTGGTTGCTAAGGGTTTCTCAGATTCTAGGGTATAGTTTGCTGTATCACATATTTGATCTCTAACTTCCATTCAAGGAGTGGATTAAATTGTTTTAGGTTAAGGTATGGAGAAGAATGTATGTCAACTGGGATATCTGTTAGTATGGATAGTTAAATACCTTTTCTTGGGTGGTGTTTGTAAGGCAAGCATCAAATCTAACCCCTTGAAACTTGAATGACAGTTGCAAGCCATTCTCATGTATACGTCTAGTTGACTCCTTGCCCTGAGATAGGCACCGGTCTACTTCTGGATTAGTAGTTATAATCCAAAACCCCTATCTTGCATCCAAACCATCAAATTCAAACCATCCAAAACCTGTTAGTTTTAGGAGTAGGATTAGGAGCCCCTACATACTCTCATCCATAACCAGACACATATGTCCAAGAATGTTGCTAACCTTGTGATTTGTCACACAAATCTTGGTCCACACATGAGAGTATTATGCCTGTTATCACAAAGCTAAATCTTTCTGTCATAGGGCAAGTCAATGTTACATCTTTAGAAAATAGGGACACCCCCCTTGGTGCGGCAGAACTAGAAGTGAAGGGAAGGCAGCTCACGCAACCTCCCGTATCTATTGGCTGAATCTGCCTGTGCATTGGAACTGGCAAACTCTCTGTTGATTCGAGAAAAATTACCAACAGTGTGAACGATAACAGAAATAAGTCGGTTGCTCCGTCAAATCAAAATTTATAAATTTTCACTAATCCTTTCCCTAAACATACTAATAACAACATGTTGGAACAAGGTTTAGTAGAAGTAGAGGATGATGATTATTTAGACTATGATAATATCATGGGTATGATTGAGGTAGATAAGAAAAAGTTGGATAACTGACCTCGTCCACAAAGAAATAGAATTTATGCTAAAGTTCTTCCTCCGTTATCCTTATATGGATTGGGAGATAATCAAAACATATCAGAACAAAAACTGAAACAACTGATATAGATGAGTGAGATGGTACATGATGATTCCTGTTACTGTGTTAGATGACATCAACAATGAAAACTCGCTAAAAATTAGAAAGGAGTAAGATGACTATTAGCAGTTGGAAATAATAGTGGTTCTCCCCCTCATAAGAAATAAAAAGTCTCATTTAAACAAGGATTTGAGAAAAAAGCACCATATGATAATAAACAAGAATTTTATAAGAACCACTCAAACTTTGCACTAAACATGATCGAGTACATCTCCAAGAGGTTCACAAATTAAAAAATCTGATACAAAGAACCTATAGGTAAGTATCTCTAACCCTTTATCTCTCTCGTGATGTGCTTCCTCCCTGATGTGTTATGTGTTGTTTAGGCCTCTTGGGATGACCCCTGATTCTCTTGTAAGGTCCAGGATACCAGGAGACCACCTCTGTTGTGACCTTCTTCTATTTGTATCATCATTCTTCTATATTGCCTCTCTCTCTAATTTCATTGTTGTGTGTTGTGTCTTACGGACATAGCGTTGCGGTTGGTGACTTGGGGGCACCCTCCTACGTGACTGTCCCTAAGACACTTATTTCTCCTCTCTTATTTATTGTTTCCCTTCCTCTAGTGTTTCTATCTAATAGGCGGAAGATGAAAAACATTTATACTGATGTGGACCTAGCATCCCTTTCGTGAGAAATCAAAAATTGGACTTAGTTCCTAATATGATGATGGGGTTGTATATCTTATCTGACGCTTAGCTAGTGGAAGTACTCATGCTTTCTGCATAGTGATTTTGATGATGTTTTTATCTCATTTACAAATCATAACAATACTGATGCTCTGTACACTTTGTTTGTCTTTGAATCTAGCCTTGGTGGTACTCGATTCAGAGATCTTCATGATATAGCCCCACGGTTATCCTCAAACTCTAAATTTGTAGTATAACCTTGGCTCTTTGTGTGGTTAATCAAATGCATTGATGTTTTTGTTTATCATGATTATGTAGACACTAACATGTTTCTTGCAAGGATGTGTTTGTGGGAACATTTGGCAATCGTAAAGTACATATCACCTTCAAGGGGCATGGGCTTTGCAAAATTCTATGTTCCCTTGTGTGTTTTCTTCCTACCTTAACATGCTTGATATTGATGTCTGATATCAACCACCTTAAGGTGGGGGCATATATAAGGTAAGTTGTATGTTGTAGATGTTAGCAATGTGCTTGTCCTCAAGTGTAGTCTAAAGACTTGTGTGATGAGTACATCTTGCACTTTGAGTTTGTTTATAATCAATCAATCAATCATTTAAGTCCTCTGTGGAGGTGGGATATTGCATATATCCTTTTTATTTTAATCCCTCTGTGGAGGTGAGGATGATGTATTTCTCAGAGCAGATTGCATCATCCCGTCATTTTCAAAAGTCCCTTGTGGAGGCGGGGAGTGGTTCTATGACTAACTCAACCCTTAAGCATGTCTTCGGTGATTGTTGTGGTGAAGCCCAATCATTGGTGTGTGCCTGTAATGTGCCTGAGATGGTGTTGAATCTAGAAATAGGAACACTCCATCGCTTGTCTGCCATGTTTTCTTCGTGTCTTCAAAGTGTGTGTTTTGGCGTGTTTGTTTTGTTTGGCATGTCTATTGCCCCATATGGAATTTAAAGACCTGTGTGATGAGTACATCCTGCATTTTGGGAGGTTTTGCGTGTCTTGTGTGTGTGTTGCCCCATATATGCAGTTTAAAGACCTATGCGATGAGTACATCCTGTATTATGGGAGGTTTGTTTACTTTCCTGTACTTGCATCTACATTTCATATATATGAGAAAAATAAATCATTCCCGTCTTCTATGCATTAATGTGTCTTCTATGCATTCAGTGTATTCTCCATGTTTTGCGTGATTGTAACTATCTTCTCCATGTTTTGCATGTCTATCATTGTCTTCAATGTATCTGGTGTGTCTTCTCTATGGTTGGCATGTTTGCTGTGTTTGTTGACCATACTTTAATGCATGTATTGGCCTTGCGTTTATACATACATTAAAGTGGGGACTAAATGTAACATCAGAAAATGTCCCCTTGGGGGCTTTTCCCTCATAAGGTTTAGCTCCCAGGTCTTTAGTGTGCATTTAGGACATATTACATTATATTTCAACATCACAATGAGAAAACCCCTAAGTGTCTTGACAAATAGGACCTAGGGGTACCACTTGAGATAAACCCTACCCAAAATAGGGGGGAGGACTTGGGCACCCACGCCCTAGTCCTACCCTATTTTGGGGCAGTCCCAATTTTTGGGTGTCAACTTGTGACCGTTATTTGGGTCCTATGCTGACACGGTAAGTTTGAATTACGAAATTCTTGGCAAGAGTGTTTGTAGTTGCACATAAAAGCATGTTTAGGCATTCATTTGTAAACTAGATGGTTATTGTGAACTTTATGCATTCAAAATGTGATTCAAGGTTTCTATTGTCTTACAAGAGCAGATTTGTGTTGTTTATGTGTTTGTATTTGTAGATTTGAGCAATCATCTCCTCATGGCATGAAGAGCTTCTTCCTCCCATGAGATCTTCACTACAAAGTGACATTATTTGTGTTTGTAAGCATTTATCATTTGGTTTTTGCCTCTACCTCACAAGGGCATGCACTCTCTATCTGACAACGATGTTCAGAAGACTTGAATGTCTCTCTGGGGCTTGATTGAGGCAAGCCTCTAAACACCACAACCCCCTCCCAAAGTTTTCATGATTACAGGTTACAGGTGTCAGATCTGCAAAAAGTGAAGTTGTAGGAAGGTACAATAGAGTGTTGAAATTGCAGATCAGAGAAGAAAATAGCTCCCTGGACTAGGGCGCCCGCTCATTAGTCCTCAAAGTTTCATGATTGGAAAATCTTTAGTACAACAAGAACAGGTTGCAGATCTTGTTTGCAAATCCTGACAAAAAGTAGAGCATTGGACTTGGGTGCCCACTCTTTAGTCCCTGACTATTCTACTTCAGAACCCCAAAAATAGGTGTATAGTTATTTGTTATTTTACATCTTTCTGTAGCAGCATTTTCTGATATTTATCTGTTTGCTGTCGTATTTGCATAATTAGGGTTTTTAGGTACAATTGAGCATAAGAGAAGATAATTGTCAATCAAATCATAAAAATCTAAGTTTCCCTACATCTAACAGTGACCTAGGGTAGGATAGTACATTGCAACTTGACCCTAGGTCCTTGAATGAAAGGGTGAAAGGAGGATATACACACAAAACTACTAAAACCCAAACATCCAAATTTTACCCTTTACACACTTGTCTTTCACATTCCTATGATAAAGGAACAACTCTCTTTATTCTCTACACATATCTCTCCTAGTCCTATGCTAAAGGAAATAGATTCCTTCATTCTCTCTATATAGGAAACAAGTTCCTTTATTCTCTCTACTAATCCTATACTAAAGGAACAACATCCTTTATTCCCTCATTACAAAGTGACAACACATCCACATCCTCTTAAGGGAAAAGGTTTTATTTTTGCTACTTTTATTATTTTTCCCACAACAATTTATCTTCAACTTTTTTAGAAAATAAAAGGTTGAGAAAATATTAAGCCAAATGAGTTGAAACACCTTTGGCTGGAATCAAGCTGGAATACTTCCAAAGTTGGCTCTGGAAGTGATTTTGTAATAATTTAGAATGCTTTAAATTTGGTTGAAAGAGATTGGAATACTTCGAGACTAGTTCTGCATCATTTTTAAACATATTGCATTCTATTTTTTTCAATAAACATGTAAAGGGTGGAATTTGGATAATTGGTTTTTGATAGTTTTGTGTATATCCTCCTTTCACCCTTGTACATTCAAGGACTTTGGGTCGAGTGGCAATGCACTATCAGGCCCTTGGTCACTTAGGAATGCAGGGAAACTTGGGTTTGTATGATTTGAATGCCAATTATGCTCACTTATGCTCAATTATACATCAAAACCCTAATTATGCAAATACGGAAGAAAACAGACAAATTACTGAAAATGTTGTGATAGGAAGATGTAAAATGATAGATAAATGTGCACCTATTTTTAAAGTTCAGGAAGCAGAACAATCAAGGATTAATGAGCAGGTGCCCTAGTCTAGTGCCCTAATTTTTTTTTGAGATCTGGGAACTTGATCTGCAACCTATTCCTGTTGTCTCAGAGATTTCTCCATTGTGGAGTTCAGAGAACTAATGAGTGGGCGCTTAAGTTCAAGGCCCTATTTTCAACTCTATCTATGAATTTGACACTCTGCAACACTCTCCTGCAACTCCACTTTTCCTTCTTCAACCTGTAACCTGTAATCACAGAAAAATGGGGAGGGGTTGTGGTGTTTAGAGGCTTGCCTTAGTCAAGCCCTGGAGAGACATTCAAGTCTTTTGAACACTGTTGTCAGATAGAGATTGCGTTCCCTTGTGAGGTAGAGGCAAAAATCAAATGATAAATGCTCAAGAACACAAATGATATCACCTTGTAGTGAAGATCTCATGGAAGGAAGAAGCTCTTCATGCCATGAGGAGATGGATGCTCAAATCTACAAATACAAACACATAAACAACATAATATCTACTCTTTTTACACAATGAATGCCTTGAATCACTTCTACACAAGCTCATGAATCAAAATTGTCATCTAATGTCCATCTAGTAATCATCTAGTTTACAAATGAATGCTTAAACATGCTTATATATACAACTACAAACACTCCTGCCAAAAATTTGTAATTCAAACTTACCGTGTCAGCATAGGACCCAAATAACAGTCACAAGCTAACACTTAAAATTTGGATCTGACCCAAAATAGGGCAAGACTAGGGCGCGGGTGCCCAAGTCCTCCCTCCCTATTTTGGTTAGGGTTAGGTTCAAGGGATCCCCCTAGTCCCATTTATCATGAAAATTAGGGTTCATTTCATCGGGATGTCAAAATATGATGCAAATGTCCTAAATGCAGATAAAAGACATGAGAGCTAAACCTTATGAGAGAAAAACCACCAAGGAGACATTTTCTGACGTTACATTTAGCCCCCACTTTAATGTATGTATAAACATGAGGCCAATACATGCATTAAAGTATGGTCAACAAACACAACAAACACGCCAAGCATGGAGAAGACATGCCAGACACATTGAAGACAATGATAGGCACACAAAACACGGAGAAGATAGTTACATTCATGCAAAACATGGACAAAACAATAGATGCATAAAAGATAGTTAATGCATGGAAGACATGAATGGTTTCTTTTCTTTTTCTTTTTCTCATATATATGAAATGCAGTCGCAAGTACATGAAAGTAAACACACCTCCCATAATGTAGGAAGCACTCATTGTGCTAGTCTTTAAACTGCATATATGGGGAAACACACACGCAAGACATGCCAAACCTCCCAAAATATAGGAAGCACTCATCACGCTGGTCTTTAGACTGCATATGGGGCAACAAACATGTTAAACAAAGAAAGCACACCAAACACACTCACTTTGAAGACATAGAGAAAACACGGCAGACAAGAGATGGAGTGTTCCTATTTCTAAGCTCATCATCATCTCAGGCACATTACAGGCACACACCGACGATTGGGATTCACCAAAACAATTGCCGAAGACATGCTTAAGGGTTGAGTTAGTCACAGAACCTCGCCATGCCTCTACAAAGGACTTTTGAAACTGACAGGATGGGCACTCTTCGCAAGAGATATACCACCCCTGCCTCTACAGAGGGCTTAAGATGATTGATTGATTTATTGATTGATTACAAACAAAATCAGAGTGTAGGAGGGACTCATCGCACCAAACTTTAAACTACATCTGAGGACAAGTACATTGCTAACATCTACAATAGACAACTTACCTTTTATATGCCCCCACCTTAAGGTGGTTGATATCATGCATTGATATCAAGCATGTTAAGGTAGGAAGAAAACACACAAGGGAACACGAACTTTCATAAAGCCCATGTCCCCCAGAGCTGATATGTACTTTATGATCGCCAAATGTTCCCACAAACACATCCCTGCAAGAAACATGTTAGTGTCCATTATCATGATAAACAACACATCAATGCATATGATCAGTCACACAAAGAGCCAAGGTTATACTACAAATTCAGAGATCAAGGATAATTGTGGGGCCATATCATGAAAATCTTAGAACCGAGTGTCACCAAGGTAAGATTCAAAGACAAACAAAGTGCACAGAGCAACAGTATTGTTATGTTTTGTAAGTGAGATAAAAACATCATCAAAATCACTACGCAGAAAGCACTGAGTGCTTCTACTAGCCAAGCATCGGATAAGATATACAACCCTATTGTCATATTAGGAACTAAGTCCAATTTTTTATTTTTCGCTAAAGGGACACTAGGTCGGCATCAGTATAAATGTTTTTTATCATCCACCTACTAGATAGAAACACTAGAAGAAGGGAAACAATAAATAAGAGAGGAGAATAAAGTATCTTAGGGACAGTCACGTAGGAGGGTTCCCCCAAGTCACCAACCGCAATGCTATGTCCGTAAGACACAACATGCAACAATGAAATTAGAGAGAGAGGCAATATAGAAGAATAATGATACAAATAGAAGAAGGTCACAACAGAGGCAGTCTCCTAGTATCCCAGACCTTACAAGAGAATTAGGGGTCATCCCAGAGGCCTAAACAACACATAACACATCACAGGGGAAACACATCACGGGGAAACACATCACAAGAGAGATAAAGGGTTAGAAATACTTACCTGGTAGGATCTTCAAACTAAGTCTTGTCATCAAGCAAATAATCGTGATCGTCCCACTCCCACATTTTAGAGGAAAGTGGGACATAAGGTACCATAGCCCAATTCTTGTTCGTGTCTATAGATTGTTCATTTGTAAGATCTTCTTGGTTTGATTCAATGTTTGGATCAATGTTTTCTTATTGAGATGCAAGGTGTATGGCATAATCTTGTCTTCTTCTCCTTCTTTCTCTTGCTTTTCTATTTCTTTTTCTCTTACCACTTATCTCTTGTAAGATAGGGCTTTGCTCTTTCATGGGTTTTTGCATTTTAGAAGAGGAAGCACCAGGATCAAATCTCATTTGTCTAGGTGGAATGTTTTGTTGTTGACAATTAACTCCCAATCCTTGTAAGGATGCGAGGGAGGAACCTCAGCATAGGGACCTTGTCCTTTCTGTCTAGGGTTCTCTTCAAATGTGGGTTGCTTGTCTTTTGTTATTTCATGCATAGAAGGACCAACCATTAGATGTAATAGTTTTTCTTTGTAATTTCTATAGCTCAAGAAGTTAAAGTCTATTTGTGGCTCTGGTTCCTTTTCAGATTTGTCCCAAAAGTAATCCAGTGTACAATGTTTTTTTGTAACCAAAGGTTTATACTTGTTGCGGGGTATAGTAAGCATTTGTCCATTCAAAGGAAATTTTAGGCAATTATGAATTGTTGAAGGAACAACTTTCATAGCTTTTAACCATGGATGTCCAAGTTTTATATGAAAGAGATCAGAAATAGGGACAACATCAAACCATTTTTCTACATGTTTCTCAAATATAGTGACCAATAAAAATATCTTCCCATAAGTGTTTATAAAGGTTCCCTTATGTGTCTTAATCATCATATCTGAAGGGTCATAAGATCCTTGCATTAATTGTTGTGAAAGAGGAACTCTTCAGTAGCCACATTGGTCATGCAATTAGGATCAATAAGGGTTCATCCAAAGGGTTTCTCATTATTTTCATAGTGATGTAAATAGGTCCTTCAATATCTCTGCTTGTTCTATCATGAGGTGTAAACACAATTTCAGGTTCAGGGACCTTTCTCTTCATGTAAGGTCTAGGAGGGAACCTATTGTTGTTATTATGATTAGAGGCCATGTGTATATGCTCAATTTAATGCAAGATCAAATTTTAAAAGTTTTCCCAAAAGTATGCAAAAGACAAGTGCAAAACTATATGCAAAAATGACCTAAAATGCTTGATTTTTTATACTTTTTCAATGTGAATATATGAAAGAAAAGGTGTTGTAAAGATTTTGATCAGGGACACAAAATAATATGTCTGATATCAGTCCAATACAGCAATAATATTCGTTACAACACACTTTTGATGCACATCTATGATGATGACTAGTCAAAACCTAGTGAAAAATTGTTGCAAATATGTGTCTAATCGGTGTTGTCATTGATGTCAACATATCCTTGTTGCCATTGGCGTCAACTATATTCCATTTTGTTTCCTATTTATAAGACTGGAATGTTGAGGATATTGAGAAAATTAATGAAGATAAATGAATGCAAACCATATGGCTGTGTAGAGGATTGTTTGAAGTAGCTCCACTTAAGATTTGAGAGGTCCACATGAAGATTTGAAGAAGCTATAGCCATCTAAGTAGAACCAGGTTTTGGCAGTTGTTTAGAAGAGACAGAGTGACAAAAAATTGGTTTGGATTGCTCCGCATTGAAATATTATGATCTGTGGATCTAGAGGCTTGTTTGGGAAGTCGGTATGTATCATCAACTCAAGTGGTTCATGGTTTGGAGGTCTGCAGTCAATCTTTCTATTGTGAAATTCATGGAAGACAGTGTTCTTGAGGTTCCGGATGAAGATGCAAGTGATTCTGGTGATTTGGAGGAGTGCAGATGTTTTTTTTGAATTCAATGTGTTTGTGGAGGTCTCTAGATCGTCTGACTACTATGTTGGAGGTCTGCATTGAAGTTTGAGCTCGTTGGTAAAGATTTTCTTCTTGGTATTACTGTTCTTCCCAGTCTTGGCCGACCGGATGTTTCAAGCATGTTGCGGATGATCTAAGAGAAATTATATGGAGTGTGGTATGTTGATTGAGGAAGATTTGAATCCCAGTTATATTTGGCTGATAGCTCAGTGATTCACATTAAGTTAGATGTTTGGAGAGCTGACCTTGATTTCAAGGTTGACAAAGCATATAAATACTTATTGAAGGGTTGTGGAAAATCATCCTTGTGTGAAATAATCAAATTTGAAGAAAGGATCAGAGGCAGAGCAGAGAAGAGGAGGAGCAGAAGAACAAGAATAGTAAAGGATGAAGTGATAGTGAAGAAGCATTTGGGAGAAGAGTAGAAGTTTTATGAGCATTCAATGAGATTGAACCAAGCATGAAAAAGATGCTATTTCTCAGTTAATTCCTTTTGTATTAAACATAAATTTTGTAGACAAAGAGCCTCTTTTGAGTAGTGAGCTCTGGGTAGTGCGCCCGAAGGTAATTGCCTTCCCATTTTTCAAGTACTTTTAATAGGGTACAAATCTTGTGGGTTAACCCCCACCGTGGTTTTCCCTTAACTGGGTTTCCACGTCAAAAATCTTGGTGTCAAGTGTGTTAATTGTGTTTTTGCTCATATGTTATTGTTTCATGCTTTAATGTTCACATCATAAATTTGTTTGTAAGTTGTGAAGGAAGATTAAGATAGAAAAAGTTAATTTTGTGGGACAACTGATTCACCCCTCCCTCTCAGTTGTCTGGTCTAATTCCAACAATTGGTATCAAAGCCAAATCTTCTGAAAGAAGCTTGACCACTTGAGGAGATCCAAGATGTTGACTTATAAGAAGGAAAGCCCAAGATTTGATGGAACAAATTACTCCCTTTGGAAGGTGCGCATGTAGTGTCATTTGGAATGTATAGGTGATGCCTTTTGGTTGATAACTGAGAAAGAGTATAAAATTCTGACGAATGGGCCTACAACTCTAGATGAACTCAAGGAAGTTGAATACAATATTTAAGCTAAAGAAGCATTATTGAGTGCCTTGACTGATACAAAATTGGCAAATGTCCTAGAATTGAAAACTACCCATGAAATCTGGAAAAAATTGGAAAATTTGTATGAGGGTGACAAATATGTCAAATGTGCCAAGCTACAGAGTCTGAAGGGTAAATACAAAAGGTTGATGATGAGTGAAGATGAAAACATTACTTCCTACATGCAGAAAGTGAATGAACTTGTGACCGGTATTAGGAATGCTAGTGGAGTATTGGATGAATTAGAAATTGTTGCCAAAGTGCTCAGATCCTTACCTGCAGCATACAAGCATAAAGTTACTGCCATTGAAGAGATCAGGACAGTGACAACTGTTACAAGGGATTAGTTAGTTGGTAAGCTCTCAGCATTTGAAATAAGTGAGTTTGGTGATTCTCTTCCTAAGCCTAAATCTGCATTTAAGGCCAGTGTATATGGAAAACAAAGATATGATCCAGGTGAAAGCTCTTTAGGAAGATCAAATAGACTTGCTAAAGCAAGAAAGGATCTTGAAGATGATGAAATTGAGTCTGCAGAACTTGAATCTCTTATTGCCAAAAGAATGCCAATAGGATCTGGTAAGTATGAAGGAAAGTTGCCATTCAAATGTTTTGCTTGTAATAAGATTGGTCATTTTGCCTCAAGATGTCTAGAGAATTTTTCAAAGCCAAACCCTCACAGATATAAAGGTTAGAAGAAATGTTACTATGTCCAAGAAACTGGAGAAGAAGGAGTCATAGATGACGAATCTGACCATGGAGGTTCCACTGAAGGTGATTAGGTGTTCATTGCTATTAAAGAAGAAGATCAGGTGTCTACTGAATCTGCTAGTTGTGCAAATGTGGAAAGTACCTTGGCTACTCAGGTTGTTGAAAATGATGAATGGGTGATTGATAGTGGATGCTCTCATCATATGATTGGTGATAAAAGTAAGTTTGTAAGCTTTAAAAAATATGAAGGTGAAATTGTGAAATTTGGAGACAACTCAGCTGGTAGAATCCGTGGCAGAGGATCCATCTCTTTTGATGGTAAGAATAACACTAATGATGTTCTCTATGTGGAAGGACTGAAGCATAATCTTCTCAATGTTGGACGGTTGACAAGGGTTATGACCTCAAATTCAAGGATGGGAAATGTAGAATCTTGGAAAGCTCTAGAATTGAAATTGCATCTAGTACTCAGACTAGAGGTAACATCTTTTATTTAAGTAGTTCTAGTAAGAGTTGCCTGATTGCTTAGATATATCAGAGTTGGTTATGGCATAGAAGAATGTGTCATGTGAATTTTGATAACATTGTCAAGATAAGTTCTACTCAGGCTGTGAGAGATCTTCCAAAACTTGTGAAACCTAATAGCATGCATAGAGAATGTCAATTGGGTAAACAAAACAAAACTTCATTCAAAAGTAAAAAACAATTTTCAAGTGGACAGTTGGAACTTGTGTATACTGATCTATGTGGTCCTACTAGAATTAGGAGTGTGCAAGGAGACATATATTTCATGTTGTTGATTGATGATTACTCCCGGATGATGTGGGTAACCTTCTTAAAAGAAAAATCAGAAGCTCTTGACAAATTCAAGGTGTTCAAAGTTATGGTGGAAAATGAGATTGGTGTAAAGATAAAGTATCTGAGATCAGACAGAGGTGGAGAATTTACCTCCGGTGAGTTTGATACATTTTGTGAAAAGCATGGAATAAAAAGATAGTTATCTGCTCCTACGACTCAGCAAAATGGAGTTGTGGAAAGAAAGAACTGGACCATTCAAGAAGCTGCCAGGAGCATGATGATGGAAACAAATGTTCCTCAAGTTTATTGGAGAGAAGCTGTGAGTACTGTTGTCTACACTCTTAACTGGGTGCAGATCAAAGGAAATTCTAGTAAGACACCTTATGAACTATGGTTTGGTCATCCTCCTACTGTGAGATATTTTAGAGTTTTTGGTAGTAAATGCTATATCAAAAGAGATGAGGATCTAGGCAAGTTTGATATAAGAAGTGATGAAGGAATATTTTTGGGTTACTCTACTCAAAGAAAGGCATACCAGTGCTTTAACAAGAGATTGAAAAAGATTGTTGAAAGTGAAAATGTCAGAGTTGATGAAAGCAAAGAAAGACATTCTAGGTCTTATGGATATGAATTAGATGATCAAGATGAAAGTCAAAGTTAAGGAAGGCAAGTTCAAACCTAGACCCAGATCTAGATTGATCCAAAAAATCCAGTGACTCAAGAGGATAACACAAAAGTTGAGGAACAAGCTCAAGAAATAGAAGTTCAAGCAAATCCCAAAACTCCCAGGTATTTAAGGATGAATCATCCTAAAAATTAGATCATAGGAGATAGAAATAAAGGTGTTCAAACTAGAAGAAGAATTGTTGAAGATCAAGAAGAGATTTGTTTGATTTCAAAGATTGAACCAAAATCAGTAAGTGAAGACTGCAATGACGAAAATTGGATAAAAGCAATGGAAGAAGAATTAATGCAAATTAAAAAGAACCACACTTGGGATCTTGTTTCTAGACTAGAGGACAAAAATGTGATTGGAACTAAATGGGTCTTCTAGAATAAACTAAATGAAGATGGTGAAGTTGTAAGAAACAAAGCAAGGTTGGTATGCAAAAGATATTCTCAAGTGGAAGGAATTGATTTTGAAGAAACTTTTGCTCCGGTAGCAAGAATAGAAGCAGTTAGATTATTTCTTGCATTTGCTACTTTCAAAGATTTCAAGGTATACCAGATGGATGTCAAGTCAGTATTTCTGAATGGAGAGCTAGAAGAAGAAGTCTACATTGAGCAACTGGAAGGATTCTAGTTGTCTGATCAAGAAGATATAGTCTATAGATTGAGAAAAGCTTTGTATGGACTTAAACAAGCTCTAAGAGCCTGGTATGCAAGACTGGATAAGTATTTGCTAAAGATAGGATTTAGCAAAGGCACTACTGATAGTAATCTTTATTTCAAGATTGATCATGAGCACATACTAATTATTGAGGTATTTGTTGATGATATCATTTTTGGTGGAAATGGAAACATGTGTAAGAAATTTGCTAATCATATGCAAAGTGAATTTGAAATGTCCATGTTTGGTAAGATGAATTTCTTCTTAGGTCTACAAATCACTCAATCAAATAAAGGTATCTTCATATCTCAGTCTAAATATGTGAGAGAATTGTTGAAAAAGTTTGGAATGGAGGACTCAAAACCAGTAAGTACTCCTATGGTAACCAGATGCAAGTTGAGTAAAGATGATAATTCACCTAAGACTGATCAGAAAATGTATAGATCAATGGTTGGGGGATTGCTCTATCTGACTCAGACCAAACCCGATATCATGAATTTGGTTGGACTTGTTGCTAGATTTCAAGCTGATCCTAGAGAATCGCATGTAGTAGCAATCAAGAGAATTTTTAGATATCTTAAAGGGACACTTGACTATGGCTTGTGGTATCCAAATGACAATGAATTCACTTTTCATACATATACTAATGTTGATTGGGTAGGAGATGTGGATGACAGGAAAAGTACTAGTGGTGGTGCATTCTTCTTGGGGAGAAGATTGGTTTCTTGGTTGAGAAAAAAGCAAGAGGCAATATCTCTGTCTACTATAGAGGCAGAATACATAGCAGCAGCAAGTAATTGCACTCAAGTTTTATGGATGAAGCAAATGTTGAAGGATATCAAAGTGGTATTTGAAGAGCCTGTTACAATCTTCTGTGATAATTCAAGTGCAATAAACATCTCCAAGAATCCGGTGTTGCATTCAAAAACAAAACACATATCCATCAAGTTTCATTTCTTGAGAGAAAAAGTAAGTGAGAATGAAGTCAAAATGGAGTTTGTTTCTTCAAAGAATCAAATTGTGGATATATTCACTAAGCCTTTTCCTAAGGATACTTTTGAGTATCGAAGAGAGAAGTTAGGGGTTATTACCCCTCCTGCTTAGAACTAAGATGCACTAGGGTGCATCAGTCTGGTGGAATTCATAGTCATTTCTTGTGATCCGGATTGGTGTTAAGAAGAAACTACTCAGGAGGAGTAGTTAGTATGCAAACTCTAGAGATTAGTCTGAAACAAAAAGAGGGAGAAAAGATTGCAAATATGTGCCATTTTCCATTAATGTCAAAGGGGGAGAGAAGTCATCTAAAAAACTAGTTGCTGATGAAAGGGGGAGCAGTGAAGAAAGTAGTTGCAGAAGTGATAAGAGAAAGGGGGAGAAGTTCTTGTCTTGATGGTTGAATCAATTTTTCACATCATATGTTTCCATCAATGACAAAGGGGGAGATTATTGCAAATATGTGTCTAATCGGTGTTGTCATTGATGTCAACATATCCTTGTTGCCATTGGTGTTAATTGTATTCCATTTTGTTGCCTGTTTAGAAGACTGGAATGTTGAGGATATTGAGAAAATTAATGAAGATAAATGTATGTGGACCATATGTCTATGTAGAGAATTGTCTGAAGTGGCTCTACTTAAGATTTGAGAGGTCTGTATGAAGATTTGAAGAAGCTATGGCCATATGAGTAGAACCAGGTTTTGGCAGTTGTTCAAAAGAGACAGAGTGACAGTAAATTGGTCTGGATTACACCGCATTAAAATATTATGATCTGCAGATCTAGAGGCTTGCTTGGGAAGTCAGTATGTATCATCAACTCAAGTGGTTCGTGGTTTGGAGGTCCGCAAGCAATCTTTCTAGTGTGACAGTCATGGCAAACAGTGTTTTTGAGGTTCCAGATGAAGATGCAAGTGATTCTGGTGATTTGGAGGAGTGTGGATGTTTTTGTTGAATTCAATGTGCTTGTGGAGGTCTCTGGATTGTGTGACTACTATGTTGGAGGTCTGCATTGAAGTTTGAGCTCGTTGGTAAAGATTTTCTTCTTGGTATTATTTTTCTTCCCAGTCTTGGTCGACCGGATGTTTCAAGCGTGTTGTGGATGATCTAAGAGCAATTCTATGGAGCGTGGCATGTTGATTGAGGAAGATTTGAATCCTAGTTATATTTAGCCAACAGATCAGTGATACGCATTAAGTCAGATGTTTAGAGTGCTGACCTTGATTTCAAGGTTGATGAAGCATATAAATACTTGTTGAAGGGTTGTGGAAAATCCTTCTTGTGTGAAATAATCAAATTTGAAGAAAGTATCAGAGGTAGAGCAAAGAAGAGGAGGAATAGAGGAACAAGAATAGTAAAGGATGAAATGATAGTGAAGAAGCATTTGGGAGAAGAGCAGAAGTTTTATGAGCATTCAATGAGACTGAACCAGGCATGAAAAAGATGCTATTTCTCAATTAATTCCTTTTGTATTAAACATAAATTTTGTAGGCAGTGAGCCTCTTTTGAGAAATGAGCTCTGGGCAGTGTGCTCGAAGAAAAGTGCCTTCCCATTTTTCAAGTACTCATAATAGGGAACAAATCTTGTGGGTTAACCCCCACCATGGTTTTCCCTTAACCGGGTTTCCACGTCAAAAATCTTGGTGTCAAGTGTGTTAATTGTGTTTCTGCTCATATGTTATTGTTTCATGCTTTAATGTTCACATCATAAATTTTTTTGTAAGTTGTGAAAGAAGATTAAGACAGAAAAAGTTAATTTTGTGGGACAACTGATTCACCCCCCCTCTCAGTTGTCTGGTCTAATTCCAACAAAAATGCCCTAAAATATGCAATTTTTCACAATTTTTCAATCCCAAGACCTAATTAAAGACGTGTTGTAATGAATTTTATGAGGTGCAGCAAGTAATAGAAATGATATCAGTCACCTACAATCATAAAATCTTTTACAACACGTTTGGAGTGCAATCTAGGTCGGACCCTAGGGCAAATATAGCAAAAATGTGTAATTTTTCACCAAATTTTCAATACAAGGGCCCGATAAAAAGGTGTTGTGAAGATTTTTAGCAGAAGTAGATAATAACCCTAATAACAGTGAATTAGTGCAAAAATATTCTTCACAACATGCCTATGGTGCAAAATTCGAGAGTCGATAAGGCCAAATCTAGTGGAAATCAAGGTTTTTCAAGCCCTAGGTTTGAGATCTTGGTGCAAAATGTTATATGAATGTCTTGTAGTCTAATTTATGATGAAAATTAATTCCTCTTAGATCTAAAAATGATTTTCAAACCCTACCAAGCAAAATCTAGGTGCAAATCTAATGAAAATTAATGAAAAATGCTAGTTTTTGTTGAAATTTTCTATGTAAAAATGCCAATTTTTGAAATCTAAATGCAAATTTACACTAACATGCAACACTATAGAAAAATAAAAATTTGAATGAGTGTCTAAGGGCAATGGAAAAATCTAAAACAAGATTTTACCTACAAACCCTAGTTTTTGAAATTACTAGGTTATATGAAAAATGTCAAATTTCTAATAAAACCCTAGCAATTTTGTGATGAAAATGCAATGCAAGCTATTGAATTTTTTTAATTTTCTGAAATTTATCTCAGATATAATGCCAAAATCAGAAATTTTATGAAATTCAAATTAATTAATGCAACATGCAAACCTTAGAATGTAATTTTTTCAAATTTTTCATTTTTTTAATTTTTTTGGTAAGTTTTCCAATGCAATAAGATGAATGATGATATGAATGAATAAAATCAATGCAAATATGAAGAAAAATAATCAAAAAGGTGCAAACAATTCCAACAACATGGATTCACCAAAATGTAAAGGGTGGAATTTGGATAATTGGTTTTTGATAGTTTTGTGTATATCCTCCTTTCACCCTTGTACATTCAAGGACTTTGGGTTGAGTGGCAATGCACTATCAGGCCCTTGGTCACTTAGGAATGCAAGGAAACTTGGATTTGTATGATTTGATTGCCAATTATGCTCACTTATGCTCAATTATACATCAAAACCCTAATTATGCAAATACAGAAGCAAACAGACAAATTACTGAAAATGCTGTGATAGGAAGATGTAAAATGATAGATAAATGTGCACCTATTTTCAAAGTTTAGGAAGAGGAATAGTCGGGGACTAATGAATGGGTGCCCTAGTCCAATGCCTTGATTTTTGTTGGGATCTAGGAACTTGATCTACAACATGTTCCTGTTGTCTCAGAGATTTCTCCATTACGAAGTCCGGAGGACTAATGAGTGAGCGCTTGAGTCCAAAGATCTATTTTCAACTTTGATCTGTGAATCCAACACTCTACAACACTCTCTTGCAACTCCAATTTTCCTACTTCTTCAACCTGTAACCTACAATCATGAAAAAATGGGGAGGGGGTTGTGGTGTTTAGAGGCTTACCTCAGTCAAGCCCGGGAGAGACATTCAAGTCTTCTAAACACCGTTGTTAGATAGAGAGTGTGTGCCCTTGTGAGGTAGAGGCAAAACTAAATGATAAATGCTCAAGAACACAAATGATATCACCTTGTAGTGAAGATCTCATGGAAGGAAGAAGCTCTTTTTGCCATGAGGAGATGGATGCTCAAATCTACAAATACAAACACATAAACAACACAATATCTACTCTTGTTACACAATGAATGCCTTGAATCACTTCTACACAAGCTCATGAATGAAAATTGTCATCTAATGTCCATCTAGTAATCATCTAGTTTACAAATGAATGCCTAAACATGATTATATATGTAACTACAAATACTCCCGCCAAGAATTTCGTAATTCAAACTTACCGTGTCAGCAAAGGACCCAAATAATGGTCACAAGCCGACACTTTAAAATTTGGGTTTAACCCAAAATAGGGTAAGACTAGGGCATGGGCGCCCAAGTCCTCCCTCCCTATTGTGGTTAGGGTTAAGTTTGAAGGGGCAGTAATTTTATTGATAATGAATGTAGATACAACACACAGATATATACTATGGTGTAGTTGGTTGATACACTAGTTATAAAGTAACTATATAGTACAACTAACGTAACCAATAGATGTAGTTACATATAAACAATGTAATACTATAACTATTACGCCAACAAGGTTCAATAGATCCCCCTAGGTGGCATTTATCATGAAACTTAGGGTTCATTTCATTGGGATGTCAAAATATGGTGCAAAATGTCCTAAATGTAGATAAAAGACCCAGGAGATAAACCTTATGAGGAAAAAGCCCCCAAGGGGACATTTTCTAACATTACAAAATACTAGAAAATGTTAGAAATTAAATTGCAATAGACTTCTACGAAATAAACCAATATATATATATATATATATATATATCCTATATTATATTTTAAATTAGCTAATAGTTTGTAAAACTACATTTAAATCCACTTTTAATGCTAATTTTAAGAGAAAATAGAGATGAATTTAGATGATACATTTCTAGTCTCATCAATAGTGCGATGTTGCATTTGGAGTTTAGCATGGATTAATCATGGAGGTACTCTTGGATACTTGGAGATTTAGGTGAGTCTAGAGTTCTCTTGGGATTAGAGACACTTGTTGAGATGATTACTCATTAGAGGTTTTAACTGATAGATTGAGGAGCCTTACACCTAGATATGAACCTATAGGAGATTGTTCTTGGAGAGAGTCATTGTGGCTTGCTATATCTTGGAGGAGCATTCTCATTCCCCACTCTTGGTCTACTCTGTAGTTTATCATCTATGAGGTATTGCCCATCCTTTTAGATGCATTTGTCTTTATGCTTTATCTTCTCATAGATATGGATCTTGAGCTATGGTTATTGGTTCTAGAGTGTTCATTTGAGGGATGTTAGCATGGTTATCCCTTTGTTCATATGGTTTGATTTATGATGTTCATTATGAGGAGTTTAGGAGATGTGATTGGGCTTATTCCTGGTTATGGAATGGTAATGAGTTTGATCTACCTTGATTAGAAAGACTTACATCCATGTTAGTTACATGTTACATTTTTTCATTTGATCTTATGAGATTTGTTGGTTCCTCCAACTGATTGTCAGAGTCCTCTGTAGATCTAGCCTATTTCTTATGCTTAAGGGCTCTAGGTTAGTGGCCAAAAAACATGATTACAACAATGAGTTGAAAAATCCTCTACACTTTTGGTTTTGCAAGACCAAGGCGGGTGTACCTATACAACATCCAAGGGGTATATCTTGACTAATGTTAGATTTTGTTTAAACAGAGGTTCTCAATGACAATATACCAAAGAAATGACCAATTCTTCATGGATAGGCTTAATCCTTTCGCAATACAGTTCAGACCTGGTTGAGAACACTAAAAGATTCAATTATACTATAATAGTACAGAAATAGAAATGATTTTGATTTGTTTGGATGGATTTGAATCACAATATCAGCCTAGTGAGAGATCGGTACATAATCCAACATTACAGAGTCAAGTTGCCTAAATCAAGTGTATCTTTCAAGAAATGCTTCTTCATTACAATTGGACTTGTATCATTAATGCCTTACATCAATGCTTCCTATACTCAGAATTGCAGAACTACGCTTTAAAACATAGTGCATAATGAAATTAACAGGGTATTGTTTAAGCAAATTATTCCTCTCCTTGAGAGAAAGCTGAAAACAATACACACATTACAACATGCTGTAAAAATGAAACAAAATACCCTTGATATTCATCAATCATATTAACTCCAAAGGAATACACCTATGTAGATAATCCTACAACAGGTAATACATTCAACTTTGAAAATGATGTATTGCTCTGTAGATTTGAACACATAATAACAAGAAACTATCTTCTATAATCAGGACTCAAACACAAATTCACTACAACCTCTAGACAAAGATTCAGAACCTTGATAGAATGGCCTTGATTTCCCTCTTATAGGAATGAGGGAGAAACAAGCTCCAAGCCGCTTGTCCCCCTTTCAATTAACAATTTTGATCATAACCAGATATGGGTGCAACTGCAAATCACTAGCCTCCAACATATTTACAAATGTTGTTACAATTTAGTTATCGCTGCTCCAATTGTCTTTAAAATCCTAAAAGTGTGGGGGAACATTAGACTATGCAAATATAACAACCCTTTTGAGAAGATTTCATCACGCCTGATCAATCATGGAGGGCCAACAAGCTACAAAGATAGGTAGAAATCCACATAACAACTTGGAGACATAGAATTGAGATAGCCATGGCAAAGAGTATGGATGAGGATATTGGGATATGTCCATATGGATATCCATGTGGATATATCCATATGACATCAGCATGAAGGTCGGGTCAACCCTTGTTGACTGAAAGAATGCTATCAGGCTTTAACTTCGTTTAGAATAGGTTAGGATATCCATGTGGACACGTGTCTTACTATCATTGGTTATACAAGGGCATGGATATTAGGAAATATCTAGATATTAGAACTCACAAAATATCCCCAAGATGAGTATCCTGATGATGTCACCTTCATTGAGCGTTTCTTTGGAAAGGGATCTAGATGATGTCATTAGGATGTGCACACTAAAGGATCCGAACATTAAGGAAAGTCTAGACATTAGGAAATAATATGCCATCATTGAATGTCCTGATGATGTCATCATCACTGAACACTCTTTTGGGAAGGGATCTGGATGACGTCATCAAGATGTGCACACTGAAGGATCTGGACATAGAATATCCAATGCATATGACAGCCTCATTGTACCATTAGGGTAATTTTGACGGGTACATATCTGGATGATGGGATACTGAGACTTACACTTAGCAATTTTCTAAGCTTCTTGGTCAGGATAATTTGTCTAGATATTAGTGAATGTGAGGACATTTAAGTGTAAATATGAATATCCAGAGGGCTATTGACCAAGACTTTGACCTTGAATATCTCGTTGGTTTTAATGAATTTCCACATGCTTCAAAAGGCAAACCCACTTAAAATTTCATCCTCTATCACTTGGCAGGCTTCATTAGGGAGAATCCATACTTTGAAATTTTAGGCAAACAAAGGCAAACTTTAAAGGACCTTAGGCTTCTAGGGTTTTAGCATGGTTTTAACAAGCTTGAATAAATACAACCCTGGGTAAGAAATTCATGAAAAATGCAAGTCCTAACAATTGCTCTAGTTGGGGATAGATGATCACAAAGTCATCATGAGGATCCATGAATCTTTGGAAGCCAGCAGACCACAAAAATAGAAAGTAGGGAAAATCACACAAGGCAACACACCTATTTACACTAAAAATACACATGTGCATGGATATGATCAAGCAAAGAATTGCTTCAAGAACTGTCCATGCACCGGTAATTCTTGGATTTCACCATTCAAGGCCTGGATGGAATATGAGTCCTTTCCATGATGATCTATTATGACATAAGGTCCTAGCCAAAAGGATTCAAATTTTCCATGCTTTCCCTTCTCTTGTGCTCTAGCATTCCATACTAGAACTGATGCAAGAGCATCCAAAAGAATTCAAATCAATTGAGACAGTTGACTGTAAATTGTAGAGTATTGAGAGAGTGACCTGGGAGAATACCACATTTTACCGCATTTGAGTATTAGAGGCTACGGAGCTGGACTTACCATCTAGACTTGAGCATCTACATCATATCCAAAATTTAGATCATTTTGGCTTTGATTCTGGAGAGATATCGTTATCAGAAGATTGCCTATTTTTGTATATTTTCACATAGTAGAGCTGACAGTGTTCAGTGAAGTCTTATCAACTTGCGGAGCAATTTTGTAACTTACGGAATCTAAAGGAACATTATTCAATGACGTATAGGACCTAGCCGACCTTCATGGAGATCCGCATGAAGTTTTATGTACCAGCGGAGCAATACCTTATGTTTAGGTCTGACCTATCCATGTACACACGTTTCATAATAGCCATTGCAATTAGGCTAACTTGTTTATGTTTAGAAAGCTTGCGAAGGATATAAATTAAAGATGAAGGATTGTTTCTAGGTAGTGATTGACAACATGAAGATGTGAAGCAAGATCTTAAGTTGTTTTGATCTAAATGAGTAGCAAAACAGAGTAGAAGGTAGAGTAGGAAGTAGAAGAAGTTGCAAAGCAGAGAATTGAGGTGTAGAAGAGAGAAATCATGGAATAATATTGTTGTAGGAATCTTTTGTAATCCCTGGGTTGTAGCCTAGTATTTGTAAATCCCTTGAGGGATGTGTAATTTGATTTAAAGTTATAATAAATGAAGAATGAGCTTTAAAGGCTGGGTTTTTCTCTGTTAGGGTTTTCCCAAGATACATCTTGTGTTATGTGTTCATGAGTATCTTTTATCTTTCTGCTAATTAGCTATTAGCTTCCATTGCATATCCATTGTGATCATGGTGTTAGTTGATTAGGATGCAAGGATGGATAGCCCTCCTACCTTGACTGCATCAAGTGGTATAAGAGGTGGTTATGAATCTGTTGGGCTGGTTATGAATCTGTTGGGAAAATGGGAAGTGTTGAAAGAAGTACAAACCCTATAAGTAACAAGTGTCACCATTGAAGAAGATCATGGCAAGAAAGATTCGGTAAGATTTTTAAATTAAGTTGTTTATCTGATTTGTTTCAATGGGGAAAATTGGAAAGAGGATGAAGAAAGAGAATGAAAACCTAATGTGTGAAAATGATATTTTGGAAGAAGAATTGTGTGAAATCAGGAAGTATAATTCATAATTGTTGGAGAAAATGAAAGAATTAGAAGAAGACAAATTTGATGCCCTTAAAGAAGAACTAAAAAATGTAAAGAGGAGGAATGAAGACCTAGAGGCAGAGATGAAACTGTTTGAGGACGTTGAAAAGAAATCTGAAGAATTGGAAGAAGGATTTAAGTTGTTTGGGAAGGTGGAAAAGGAACAAAGATCTAGAAGAAAGTTTGGAAGAATTGAAAAGGGAAAATAGTTTGCAAAAGAATGAAATGTCAGGGTTGAAGGAACAAGTTAATCAGTTGGAACAATAACTAGCAGAATGCAGAAAAGAGAATGAAAGTCTAAGATCTAAGCCTGAGATTTGTGATGTTTCCTATGATACTAATGATTTGTGTGATGTTGTAAAAGTTTCTTTAGAAAGTGAAGATGAAAATAACAGTGTGACAGAACCTGCAGTCGTTGGTGATGGTATTGGTTTCAAGATCATGCAAAGAATGGGATATGAAGGACAAGGATTGGGAAAGAATTAGCAAGGAATTACAAAGCCTATTGAACCAGTGATAAGATCAAGAAGTGAAGGTCATGGATATGATAGAGGTAAGGATGTTATGGCAAATTCAAACAAATCAAATCAGGGAAGAAGAGGTATGTATTGTTCACATTGTAATAGACATGGACATGAAAATAAATTGTGTTGGGATCTATACCCTTGTAAGTTTTGTAGATTGAGGAATCATTCTGAGAGGATGTCTTGGAATAAATGAAGAGGAGAAAGCCTATGATAGATTATATATAGAAGATTTATGGATGGATTGATGGATAGAAATGGAAACATGTTACTTGTATGTTCAGAGGGAGGTATAGACTAAAGTATTCATGTGTTGGATCAGGATGTAGAGAAAGAAGACCTTATGCAGAGCAAAACAAGGACAAAAATTCAAACTATAGAGGGATAAGTGACAGGAGTCATAATTCTTATCACAGTGAAGGATACTAGAGGACTGAAAGAGGATTTGCTAGAAGAAGAACCTATTTTCAAGTTTGGAGGAGAATAGAATTAAGCAATGAAATTCATCGAGAACCTATTACCAGAGAAGTTAATAAAGGAAAAGCAGTAAATAATACAGAGACAATTTGTGCAGAGGAAGAAGAGCCTATTGATACAGAGGTAGCTTATGTAGAAGAAGAGCTGATTGAATCACTAAGTTTGATAGAGGAACCAGAAGAAAATGATGTAGAGATAGTTTATGTAGAGGAGGAAGAAGAACCTATTGAATCATTGAGTGTAATAGAGAAAATAGAAGAAGGTGAAGCATTGATCTTAAGGAGATTTGTGTTCTAATACTGAGAAAATAGTGCAAGAGAAAGTTTGTGTAAAACCATTTGAGAAATAGTGTAAGAAACAATGTGAAGCATAGCAGAGAAAGGAAATTCATATTGTAGAGAAAGAGGAAATGACATGATATTCTACCGAAGGAGAAAGTTTGTGTACCAGATTGAAGTGAATATGGTAAAGAAAATAGAGAGAAGTACAGAAGCAGAGTATGCGGAGAAGAAACTATAAGATTTTGATGAGTGTGGAGCAAATTGTATCTAGAACCAAAGATTAGAAAGTGTTGCAAAAAAATTTAGAAAGTGTATTGAATGTATCAAGAAGTGACTTTATTGTTCTAGAAGATGCATATAGGTATTGATTGACTCTTTATTGATTGCAACAAACATAGAGCTTGAGGCAACTTGCAGAGAAGACTTGCTCAGACTGCCAATCATTGAGGTAGTGTAAGGCTTGCAAGTAGACCGCCAAATCTAGACATGACAAGATGAAGAAATGGAGGCAACTTGCGGAGATGACTTGCTTAGACCACCGATCATTGAGGTAGTGCAAGGCTTGCAAGTAGAACACTAAACTTAGAAGAGCTTGAGGCAGTTTTGTAGGGTGGACTTGAACAGACCGCTGACTTTGAGGTAGTTGCAAGTACCTGAAAATAGATCACCAAACCTATTTGATTTTGGAATAATATAGATCAAAGTGAAGAGGTTCACTTTTCAAATAACCCTGAGAGTCTGATGCAGGAGCATCCAGAAGAATTCAAATCAACTGAGATAGTTGACAATAAATTACAGAGTATTGAGAGAGTGACCTGGGAGAATATTGCATTTGAGTATTAGAGGCTATAGAGCTAGAATTAGCATCTAGACTTGAGCGTTTACATCATATCCAAAATTTAGATCATTTGGCTTCGATTCTGGAGAGATATCGCTATTAGAAGATTGCCTATTTTTGCATGTTTTCACAGAGCAGAGCCGACAGTGTTCAGTGAAGTCTAATTGGTTTGCTAAGCAATTGCGTGACTTACGGAGCCTAGAGGAACATTATTCAATGAAGTATAGGACCTAGCTGACCTTCATGGAGATCCGCATGAAGTTTTATGTACTAGTGGAGCAATACCTTATGTTTAGGTCTGACCTATCTGCATACACATGTTTCATAATAGTCGTTACAATTAGGCCAACTTGTTAATGTTTAGAAAGCTTGTGGAGGATATAAATTAAAGATGAAGGATTGTTTCCAAGTAGTGATCGACAACATGAAGATATGAAGTAAGATCTTAAGTTGTTTTGATCTGAATGAGTAGCAGAATAGAGTAGAAGGTAGGGTAGGAAGCAGAAGAAGTTGCAGAGAAGAGAATTGAGATGTAGAAGAGAGAAATCATGGAAAAATATTGTTATAAGAATCTTTTGTAATCGTTGGGTTGTGGCCTAGCATCTGTAAAGCCCTTGAGGCATGTGTAATTTGATTTAAAGTTATAATATATGAAGAATAAGCTTTAAAGGTTGGGTTTTTCCCTGTTAGGGTTTTCCCAGGATACATCTTGTGTTATGTGTTCATGAGTATCTTTTATCTTTCTGTTGATTAGTTGCTAGCTTCCATTGCATATCCATAATGATCATGGTGTTAGTTGATTAGGCTGCAAGGCTGGATAGTTCTTCATTGGACCCTCCTACCTTGACTACATCAAGAACCATGTCATTCACTTTAAATTTTATGTCAAAAGCTCTCTTATCAAACAAATATTTAGCTTTATGCTACTTTTGAGGTTGTTCCTTTGTGCATCTCTTCTAACTTCATCTATTTTAGTTAATTGTTCAATCCTTTCCTTCATTGTTCATGGATGTCCAAATCCTCTTCTTGGATGAACTTATAGATAGGTAGGAGATTACTCACTGGCAACCTAGCCTGATTGCCATAAACCAGTTCAAATGGTGATTTGCCAATAGCTTTCTTGATAGTCACCCTATAAGCCCATAAAGCTAGACTTAGCTTAGAATCCCAAGCCCTTTTATTTTTATCCAACATCCTCTTGATGATTTTCATCAAGCTTTTGTTGCTGGACTCAGCTTGACCATTTCCCTAGGGGTGATAAGGGGAAGAATATGACATCTCAATGCAAAATGTGTTGCAGAAACCTATGAAATCATCAAATCTAAAGTACATAGCATTATCCATTACTAATATGACTAGTGCTCCAAATCTCACAATGATGTGATTTAAAATGAAGTTCATCACCACCTTGCTTTCAACTTTTCTAGTAGGGATAGCTTCTATCCACTTGGTAAAGTAATCTATAGCTACTAGGATCCATTTATGGCCTCCACTAGACTTCTCACTGATCTCACCAATAAAATCTATGCTCCATTGACACAAAGGGGCCTCAACTTGTTCAGGAGTGAGAGGCAGTGCACCCAAATATTTGAGCTTTCCAAAAAACTTCTGACATGCCTCACATTTTCTTGTGAATGCATGGGAATCAAAAAATAAGGTAGGCCAGTAATATCCCACTCTCAAAATCTTGTGAGTTGTTGTCTTAGCTTTGAAGTGATCACCACATACTCCTACATGTATTTCTTTCAGCATTCTTTTAGCCTGGATCTTATCTAAGAAAAATAGGACACCGTCATTGCATTTCCAATATAAATCTCCTTTCAAAAATACATACCTCACAGATTGTCATTTTAGAGTTCTATGTTGATTCATAGTGAGCCCATTTGGACACCTAAGATGTGTCAAATAATAGATGATATCAGTATACCATGATGTCATCTATAAACTGCATATTACACCTGTCTCATCCTCAGTAACATTGATCTGAGAAGCCTCCAAATTAGCCTCAGCCATCAATTTGGAAAGTCCCTGCCCTCTGACTAGTTTTGTGATCTAGATGTCAATATTGAACTCTTAGATCTTGTTAATCCATCTACATCTCTAACTAGTGATCTCCTATTGGATTAACACATCCTTTATAGCTACATTAGGCACATATGCTTCTACCTTTGCACCAACCAAGTAAGGTCTGAAATTCTTCACATCTTTAACAAGGGCATATGCCCACTTCTCTACCATGTCATATTTTAGCTCTACGGCTTGAAGAGACTTGCTAAAAAATGCAATGGGCTACTAGAAGCCCTCTTCATTCATTTGCAACATAATTACTACAATAGTGTGGTATGAGGCAAAAGAGAATATCTAAAAAGCTTATCAAAATCTGGAGACTTCAGTATGGGTGCTTCCTTGATAACTCTTTTTATTGCTACAAAAGTATTAATAGCATCATCATCCCACATAATCTTGGCTCCTTTCTTTAGCATCTTGGAAATAGGTGTAACAATCTCTGCAAAACTGGAAATAAACCTTCTTACAAAGTTAATCTGGCCAAAGAAAGACTGTATTGTTTTGACAGTTTTGGGGATTGATATCTTATCAATAGCTGCCACTCTCTCTAGATCTATCCTTACCCCACCTTTGGACATAATATGTCCCAACAGCTTCCCTTCTAATACTGCAAATGTACATTTCTTGGGATCGAGAGATATCTTATACTCCAGAGCCCTCGTAAACATTTGTTCAAGATGCATGCAATGATCTTTAGCCTTTTTTGAAAAAGCAGTTAATTCATCTTGATAAACAACCATAATTGCATTAATCAAGTCTGAGAAAGCAACATCCATGGCTCTTTGGAATGTCACTCTAGCATTGGTCAACCCAAATAGCATCCTAATGTAGACATACGTGCCCTAGGGAGTAGTGAAAGTTGTCTTATATTGTTATGATTGCTTAACTTTCACCTGATTATATCCTGAAAAGCCCTCCATCATGGACAACAACTCATTCCCTATGACCCTTTAGAGCATTATTTCCATGTTGGGCAAAGGATAATTATCCTTTAATGAGGACACATTCAAATTTCTAAAGTCCACACAAAGTCTTAGATCCCTATTATTTTTCCTTATTGGCACCAAATTTGAGACCCATGTAGAATACCTGATTGGTTTGATGATTCCACCATCCTTCATCTTTGCTAGTTCCTATTTCATTTTTGGAATCAACGTTGGATTAATGGGTCTTTGATTTTTCTTGAAAGGGTTGGCATCTAGTTTTAGAGGGATCTCATGTTGGGATATATCATCTCTATAGGCCTTTAGGTCATCATAGGACTAGGAAAAAACATGCTTGTATTTATTCAATAAAGTAATAAGCATTGTTTTTACCTTGGGACTGATCCTTTTCCCAATGTATACATTCCTAGGTGAGGCAATAGTCCCTAAACTAACCTCCTCTAAATCATCTCTATGGATCGGTAGATGCTTCTGCTCATTGTTGTCATTGTTGTCAAATACTCTTTCCAAAGCTACTAGTCCCCTTGGGATTTTATTTGTCTTTAACTGAATTACTTCAGTCCCAAAAATAGTTTCCTTCTCATTGACAACTTCCACAAATGCATTAAAATCTATCTCTTGCGAAAGGTACTTATCTGGAAGGAATTTTAGCAAATCTGCATCATCATTGAAAACTTGCTAGTTATAGATATTGTCTAGCACATATGCTCTAGTTTTAACCTCAACTTTAGAGATTCCAGATAACGTAATATCATCACTCCTTAGGGCTATATTGGCCAAGAAGTGAGCCATCACATTCTTGTTTCTTTCTATCCAGTCAATGGAAAATGCATCTAGAAGTTCTATGGTGTCCCACACAACATACTTGTACTGCTTAAGTCTCTTGTACTTAGGCAGATATTTGTCTCTCACCTATGAGACAACCAACTCAGAATCTCCAAAAACTCTCAAAAAATTTATACCATGCTTGACTGCAATGTTTAAGCCAAGAAGAAATGCTTCATACTCTACAGTGTTGTTAGTGCAAGAGAAATTTAGTAGGAATGAATGTTTAAAAGTTTTACCACTGGGTGCAATGAAAATCACACCTGCTCCTACTCCTACTTTAGAGGATGCACCATCAAAGTATATTTTCCATAATCCTTCTTGATTTGTCTAGGCTTCAATCTCTAGATGATTAGTGCAGCCTGGAGCTTCCTAATCTGGTTCTATTATGAAGTTATCCATATCACTATTGCAAAAATTGAAATTGTTGATTGAAGTGATTATGATTTTTAACATGCTCTACTACTGTATGCAACCTAGTTTCACTACCTAATTTGATATCCTTTCCATTCATTGGTATAGTGGCATAAGAGAGGTCTAACTGTATGTTTTAACCAATTGTTATTGTCCACTATCTTGATAAGAGCATCCCATATTGAAGTGGGATATCCACAACAATTATGTCCATTTTGTATACTTTATCAAGAAATGTTGCAAACCTTAAGTCAACACCCCTCATTATCCCAATAACTAGAACAACTCTGTTATCCATGGCATAACACTGGCCATAGCATGTATCAATCCAAAGTCCCAACTCTTTCATAACTTCTAGGGTCACAATGTTTATAGTATCTCCTAAGTCTACCATGAAGTTTCTAAACTTCTTGTTATTATAAGCAAGATGACATAAAAGGGATCAAACTAAGATGGGGATTTAGTAAATGCTTCTCTTACATACACCTGAGAGGTTCCCATCTCTATACTCTGGGCTTCACCAACCTGTTGGTTTACATTCTGGGAAACATGTAACTCTTTGGGAATCTTAGGTGCTACTTCAAATATACTTACAATTACTTTCAAAGCATTATTCCTATGTTCATCTATTTTCATCATTTCTAACAAAGGAAAAAAAACTTTCATTTGAGATAAAATATGGGTCATATCAAATATGGGAGTTATTGCTGAATCACAAATGACCTTGATCACCTCTATTTTCTTAACTCTCTCCTTTTCAATAGATGCGAGAGCCTTAAGAATATCAGGCTTAATTAACTCCCTTTCTTCTTTTCCTTCTTTCTGACATGTCTTTGGCACATTGAATTGTACCTTTTGACCTCTTGGTGACTTGCCCTTTTCATCTGGGACTTTCATACTCTCAGGATTCTTGACAGCGGTGGGTGTCTCTTTGATAAAAAGACTACCAGGCTTACTCTGATCAGCATTTACAGTTCTGTTTCTCAAATCATAACCACTCCTAGCTTGGGCAACAATAGCTACAATCAGGGCTTTGATCTCTTCTTTTGAAGGTCTTCTCAAACTAATCCCATTCATTCCAATATCTGCAACATTCACCCTTGCATGTTCTATACCATTATCCTCATAATCAGAAAAGACTTGTTGATGATAATTCTCTCCATAATACTGCTGGTTGTCAACATCAATCTCAACACATTCTTCTTCAAATGAAGCATATTCTTTTGCTATCATAAATGGTTTAGATGAGAACATATTGATTGTATGATCCTAATCATAATTGTCCCCCTCATATTCATCCTCAAGTATTCCAGACTCCTAAAGGTAACTGACATGCTATACACCATAGATTATCCTCAACCATATTTGTGTTGGTTCTCTTCAAGGGGTTAGAGGTATCTCTATTGGATGTATTTTTTGATTATTTTAAACTGGCTGTTAGAGGTATCTCTATTGGATGTATTTTTTGATTATTTTAAACTGGCTTTCCATTCTACCATGTGGTATTATAAGGTTGATCAGACAACCTAGGCATTCTTTCATGCTTCTGATAGTTAGGTCTATCATTGAATAACCCCTTCTCATTTTTAGCTACCTTGTAACTCAAATCCTTAAGGGCACTCATGACCTTATCCAATTTATCCTTAGATGATGATACCTTATCTTGAGGCCCCTTGGGATTTTTTAATAATTTGACATCATCTCTCTTACCAACCTTCCCAAATGCTCTCCTATTACTCTCAATGTGCATAGATATTCGGAAAGCATCCCTCAAAGCTTGAGGCTCCTTACCCCTCAATTCATATCCTACTTTGGGATCAAAAGCATTGCCATATAACACCAAACACATGGGCTCACTTGGTCTCATATCTGGAGGGATTTTATTCAAGAGTTTAACAAATCTTGTATTAAAATCTGAGACCATCTCATTATGAAATTTGGATATACTAGTGAATTCATTGATCAGAAACCTAGGATACATCTTGTCATCATACTACTCTCTGAACACCCTCTTGAATTCTTCCCATGAGCCTATACTTGCATCAGGTAAACCTCTGTACCAATCCCTAGCATCCTCAGTCAGAGATTGCATGAATAACTTCATAATTACATCTTCATTTTCAACTTCAAAATCATCTACTAAATTAAAAAAAGTCCTCAAATGACTTTCACTTGATAATGTATTATTTCTAGAAAATCTAACAAGTGCATTTCTGGTTTCATTAGGGATATCATTAGGATAACTAGGGATTCTAGTAAAATCCAATTGCCTATACCTTCTTGACTATAAAGGCCTTCTAGTAAACTGAGTATTCTGATGTTGTCTCATAACATTCTAACCTTCTCCACCCTATTTTCCTTGCTGGCTTACATTGTGTCTTCCAAGATGAGTGCTTGCATTTGCATTATAAGGTGGGTGTTGTCCACAACCACCCATATTATGTGGTTTGGAGAAGGGGGAGATTGACCCACATGTGCTAGTGTCTGAGGGCCAACTATTGAATTAGGATAGGATAAAGATATAGGAGGATTTTGGGAACTAGAGGTTGTCATATATCCAGAGTTGTAGGAAACCTTTAGGAAATCAATTTTTCTTTGCATTTGTTCTTTAGCAGCCAACTTCTCCATTCTCTCTAACTCCCTCTTTAAATCCTCAACCTCATTTTTTAATTGTAAATCCTTTTGTTCTTGTATTTCAGATGCAGTGAGCTTCTGGGATGCAATATTTATACCAGAGCATGTACCCCTTGTGGGATCAATGATTAAGGGCTTCTTCCCTCTATACAAGCCCTGAGAAATTGTACCAACATTCTAACCTAAAATTGAACTGACAATAGGGGGATAACTCCAAGTATTGGTATGAGTGTTTCCTAAAGGACTATTTTTAGTATTGCTACTAATTGCAAGTTTAGTCCTGGGATTACTTGACTGACTAAGCCCAGAAGAGAGATCTTCTTGACAAGATAATTTTATCTGATCCACTCTCTTCTTCAATTTATCTATGAAGTCCATGGCCTTTCTTATTTTGTCTTCCCCCTCCTTAGCCTTCTTAAGCCCAACTTCCTCCAATTTATCCATCTCTTTTTGGAGCTCAAGAACCTCTTGCAATAATTCACCCTTGGCTAGCAAAGCATTATCAGAGTTTGATGTCTCAAGGTAATTCATAGCAATATTGGCAAGGCCTTGGGGGAGGCTATTCATAGGAATGTATCCTTCAGGATTGGGTTGTGAGGTTTCAGAAGTTAAGCTTTGGATTATCCTCTTACCATCAAACTCACTCTGTAAATACCTCTCTCTTTATCTTTGTTTCTTAGCTAAGACATTAGGATGAGACTGCTCTTCACTTAGAGTAGGTCAGATTACTACATTATCCTCATTTGAAGGGTGATCCAAAATCAATAAGATTTGTAAAGTCATCATTATTACTGTTATCTCTTTTCCTCCATGATTGTCAAGCATTGTTAGGTAGCTCGCCCTCGAGCTTCTTCTCAGGATCCTTCTTGTATTGAGATCTTCTACCTTCCATCACTTTTTCAGTCTACTTAACTTTCTTTTTCAATTTGCACTGGCAAGGAGAACTCAAAGTCACCACCTAATTAAGGGAATTCAATATATTTAGCTTCTTGAGAGAATATTTGCAAAGATAGAAGTGAAAATAAAAAGGGATCCTTCATTTTTCACACACAATTACTCTCTTCTTTGATTAGAGTTGCCACCCTCTTAAAGGGAATAATACTGCACTGTAAATGTGCAAATTCTACACACCCATGACAAACCACTAGATTAGTCTTTAACAATTTTTACAATAAATCCCTAGTAGAGTCATCAATCTATTGGTTCCTCCAATTGATTGTCAGAGTCCTCTAAAGATCTAGCCTATTTCTTACACTTAAGGGCTATGGGTCAGTGGCCAATGAACATGATTACAACAATGAGTTGAAAAATCCTCTGCACTTTTGGTTTTGCAAGACCAAGGTGGGTGTACCTATACAAAATCCAAGGGGTATATCTTGACTAATACTGGATGTTACTATTTAAACATAGGTTCTCAATGACAATATACCAAAGAAATGACTGATTCTTCCTAGATAGGCTTAATCCTTTGGCAATATAGTTCAGACTTGGTTGAGAACAGTAAAAGATTCAATTCTACTCTAACAGTATAGAAATAGAAATGATTTTGATTTGTTTGGATGGATTTGAATCACAATATCAGCCTAGTGAGAGATCGGTACATAATCCAAGGTTACAGAATCAAGTTTCCTAAATCAAGTGTATCTTTCAAGAAATACTTCTTCATTACAATTGGACTTGTATCATTAATGCCTTACATCAATGCTTCCTATACTCAGAATTGCAGAACTACCCTTTAAAACATAGTGTATAATGAAATTAACAGGGTATTGTTTAAGCAAATTATTCCTCTCCTTGAGAGAAAGCTGAAAACAATACACACATTACAACATGTTGTAAAAATGAATCAAAATACCCTTGATATTCATCAATCATATTAACTCCAAAGAAATACACTTGTGTAGATAATCCTGCAATAGGTAATACATTCAACTTTGAAAATGATGTATTGCTTTACAGATTTGAACACACAATAACAAGAAACTATCTTCTATAATCTAGACTCAGACACAAATTCACTACAGTCTCAAGACAAAGATTTAGAACCTGAACAGAATGGCTCTGATTTCCCTCTTATAGGAACGATGGAGAAACAAGCTCTAGGCCACTTGTCCCCCTTTCAATTGATAATTTTGATCATAACCAGATGCGGGTGCAACTACAAATCACTAGCCTCCAACGTATTTGCAAATGTTGTTACAATTCAGTTATCATAGCTCTAACAATCTTTGAAATCCTAAAAGCGCAGGGGAACATTAAACTATACAAATATAATGGCCCTTCTGAGAAGATTCCATCATGCCTGATCGATCATGGAGGGCCAGTAAGTTATAGAGATAGGTAGAAATCCACAAAATAGCTTGGAGACATAGAATTGAGATATCCATGGCAATTAGTATGGATGAGGATATCAAGATATGGATATCGAGATATGTCCATATGACATCAGCATGAAGGTCAGGTCAAACCTTGCTGACCAAAAGAATGTTATCGGGCTTTAACTCCATTTAGAATAGGTTGGGATATCCATGTGGACACGTGTCTTACTGTTTTGTAAATAAAAGGGAGGATGTGTTGATTTTTGGTTTGAGGGTTTGATGGGTTTGGATCCTCCTTTCACTACAAACATTCAAGGACATATCAACCGAATTGAATCTCTACTAAGCAAGAGCATTCACCTAATAGGGTGGGATGTCACTTGGAATGATGCAGAAGCTCAGATGTTATTAATCAATATGTCAATTTAATGCTCAATTACTCTTAAAACCCTAAATATTTAAAACAGTGAATAAACTAGTAAATTCTGATAAATGTTTACAGATTAAGGAAAATGCCAGAGATTAATAACTAACAATTTTTTGAAGTTTGGAATTCAAAATATTCGAGGACAATGCCCTGGGTGCCCAAGTCCAAGGCACTGTTTTGTTCGTGGAATGTAGAACATTTTTTGGCACTGATAATCACTGTTCTAACTATTTTCATTACCTGAAATGCGGAGGACACTGCCCCGAGCACCCAAGTCCAAGGTAGGCTGATTCTCAGAATGTAGAAGCTCCTTAAGAAGTAGAATGTCCCTATAACTCTGATTCCCATCTCTGAAACTCTGGAGGATATTGCCCTAGGCACCCATGTCCCGAAAAAGCTTTGTTTCACTTCTTTCTTTTGGATTTTGAATCCTTGTTGTCTGCAACCTTCCCCTATAGCTCCACTCTGTGAAACTTGATACCTGTAACTTGCAATCACAAAGGAGTGTTTTTGAGGGTTGTATTGTTTAGAGGCTTTCCTTAGTCAAGCCCTAGAGAGACATTCAAGTCTTCCAAACACTGTTGTTAGATAAGAGTGTGTATCCCTATGGGATAGAGGCAAAATCCAAATGATAAATGATTGAAAACACAATAGATGTCACCTTGAAGTGTAGATCTCACATAAATGAAGGCTCCTTAATCACATGAGAAGATGAAGGCAAATCTGCAATCACAAACACATAAACAATGCTCTGCTTTGCGATGAATATCATGGATGCTCCAAAAATCACAAGTATGCTTAAAGTTCACAATCATCTTCTAGTTATCTTCTAGTAATCTTCTAGTTTGCAAATGAAACACTACATATGCTTATATATGCAACTATAAACATTCCCTCTAAGAATTTCGTAATTCAAACTTTTGGTGTCGGCATAGTGTTGGTTCTTTCCCAGACTGGATGCTTATTCCCAGATTTCCCTACAAGGTAGCCATCAGTGATCAACAGGATCTCTGGGCCAGGGGCCAACAGTGTAGGAGATAGACTCTATATTTTATCTCCTCTTCTTCTTCAGGCTCTGCAAAACCTAGGGGGGTATTCCCTACTCAACATCCATGAGGATATGCATACAAAGGCTGGGATGCTGACAGAAAGCAGATAAGTCCTCCTGTAAGTAGACCAAAACTGAAAGATAAGAGCAAAGGGGCTAGCTTTGGGCCTATTTGCAGTTGTAGACAGAGGACTGAGGATCCTAAAACTAATTCTAATGTCCTAATGGTTGTTTTGGATTTTGATTTGGAGTTTAAGTTTGGATGCAAAGCTGGACATGGTTGTAACACAAAAACAAAGCAAGATTGGTGCCTATCCAGGGCCTGGAGTCAGTAGACATACACCTGTGAATGATCAGCATGAACAGCTAAAACTGGATTTCAGGGGGATATATGTGATACCTGCCTTATAGATATCTCTCAATATAGAGTGTTAAGTTATCTCTACTTATGGCATCACTACTGCAGTATACCCTTCCCAATGTTTAACCTGAAAACAGTTTAATCTACCCCTTGAGCAGAAGTTAAAAGATCAGACATTCAACATAGGAATTCTATGCTCTAGAATCTAAACATTACCCAAATATCTAGATTCAAAAGAAGAATACATGCAATACTGGAGACAGAATTAACAAAACACATGCTAAGATAGCATTTCTCATATAAGATTAATCATGAAATCAGTGGGTTCATGCCAAAAACATACAACAAGAGATACATAGACTCACAGGTTAAGCTGTACAGAGCAACCAGATCAGCTTGTTTTGAATTACAGAGCCAAAAATCTTCAACTTTCAACAACCAAAAATGAGTAACACTTCCTGCTTATAACAGCCAGGTAGTGTACCACAGCAATTAATTATATGGTTGACCAAAAATCCCGCCAGATACACAGTATCAGAAAAATGGCGCTCAACGCATTACCAGATTGGCGCCCAAACATGAATGCAGCAGGTAGGGGAGGAGACAGGAAGAAATCTCGAGCCCTGCGCCACTGTCCGTTGATGTACACCTTCAATCGGGTACCAGATCCGCCCATACCTCTGCAACCTTCACCATTAATGGCGCACCAACCCGCGGCCTCGGGAAAACGTCAAACAGTCGATCGCAACCATTTCCCGCCAAGATTCATCGTCATGATATTTGAAAATATGCAGGATATCAAATATCCCACATGCACCCCGCGGTGACCTTTTCAGCACTTTATATACTAGGCCACGAGCATATATAATGTCGGTGCTTTTGCTCCTGACGACACTAGTATAAGACTTCATCATCATCCTCCAACAGCATGATATCCTGTCGCTTGAAATATCACCCTGACGTCAGCATCATATCGCAATATAACCTGCATGATAATCGCCCTCATCCGCACAACCTGATCCATCGGAGGAAGATCCTCCTGCCTAGCTGATGAACATCCTGATGACGTCATCATCATATCCTGCTGACGTCATCATCATATCTTCCCACTGCGCACCTCCTCATATCCGGATGATGTCATCATCATGTTTGCAAATATCGGGGGATCTCCACAAGATGATCAGTGTTAGAAATATGACCCCCCCGGACCTTGATGACGTCATCATCATATCGACATCAGGATGATATTCGGAAGATAACCGGATATTTGGAAATATCATCCTAATGCACAAATATCATGCTGCACTGTAGCTCCACTATAAGATCGGGGTGATAGATGAATATGCCAGATATTTGAAAAGATCACCCCCACTAGATAATGCACGAAGCCGACAGGCGGATATCTCCCTGATATCAGCATCATCATGACGCTGGAACAAACATACATCCGGGTGATATTCAAAAATGAAAATATCAGCCCCTCCTTCGGAAATATCATGATGCAGATAGGCAGAGAAATAGATATCACCCCGACATAAGAATGACGTCAGCATCATCAGGATGATAAAACAACGAACATGAAGTGATACAACAACATCAGGATGATATTGACTAAGATCATCCTGACGTTCAAATATGATGACCCCAGTGAATATCGGGTCATACTTAGAACTCTTCAACAACATCATCAGGATGATCATAACCAAGATCACCCGATGATAAAAATATCACCCCGGCGAAATATCATGTAGGCAGAAAATATGATGACCCTCGCAAGCAACAGGGTGATAACTGGAAATATGATGATGATGATGACGACCCTTAAGAAAAAACAAATCAGGTCGAACAACTCAGAGAATAACCCCTTCAGAAGATCGGGGTAACATCATCATCATAAAAGGGCAAGGTGATAATTGGAAAATCACCGGATACTTGAAAAATCACCCCCGCAAGCAAATCAGGGCACACTGTAGCTCATTAGCAGGATCAGGATGATATCCAAACATCACCCGATATTGAAATATGATGATCCTGATGAGAAACCGGTCGACAGAGAACATGATGATGCTGACCACCATCGAAGAAAATATGATGATGATGACTTCCTCTTCGAAAAAAATATGATGATGCAGCTAAAAAATGCTGAGGAGGTCTAACACTTAGAACATTTTTTGGATACTTAGGGAAAGTGCCTGCATGAAAATTGCTCAAAAACTGTCAGTCAATTCAGGCACTAACACTGGCTCTGTCTGGGGACGTGCAGGTGCAAGACTGCAGCGAGAACCCCTGATCTCTGGGATGCAGACCAGTCCCTTATCCATTGGGCACAGAGTCAAATACTGCACCGACCTGCATCACCAAACACACTTGATGGCCTAAGGCCACCAAGAAAAGAAAAACATGTATCTCCCTTTGTCAAATATCTTGTTTTCATCTGCATGCACTGGGTCAAGCTTGGAGATACTACAAAGATCCACCCACAAACAAATCTTGTCATCTGCATATTCAACCCTCTGATTTGGCTTGTCATTATCACCCCTGTGCAGATAACCTTCAACATCATGTGACATGTGGGTGCAGAATATATCAGGCAATGCATACTCAAATGGTATAGAACACAGGTTATCATCTATATCATCATCATGCATTGCAACATGATCTCCTAGCTGGACTGCAAATAGGAAACACTCAGAGTCCACCACACAACTAGGAAGATCAGGGCTCATTGTATTATATGCTGGCACATCAAAAGAAAAGCTTTCAAAATCACAATTGTGCACATCATGTACACAACAATCAGCAGCACCAGGCTGGAAAAGATCAGGCTCTGGCATCTCTTTCAAATCAGGCACATTTTCACAGTCACTTACCTGATGCATGTTGTTTCCTCTTTCATCAGGATGAGAAACAGAATCCAAGCCAAAAATAATGTCTAGATCCTCACCATACTCAGACAGATCCTCATCACCATATGTGTCATAAATGGGTGACCCAGGTGCATCAGTTTCATCATAGTATGCCATTTGTTCATGGGCAGCAGAGCACACCTCTTCATCACCAATGGATTCACTCTGTGGAGGAGTATCAACCTGTGTGTCATAAGCAAAACAGCCATCAAATGAAAAACAATCATGCTCTGAACTAGCACTTATTTCAATTTCTGACTGCTCTTCATGATCTCCATGTGTTTGAAAGGTAGGCAATGGGTCACACATAGGACTGCTTCTCTGTTTGCTTATATCTTCTCTGTCTTGAGTACAATACTCACAATTGTCTCCACAGGTCCATTCCAAAAATTGCTCATTGCTGTCCACAACCTCGTTATTGTTTTCATGGTCAGCTGCCTCATCATTGCAATGGGAATCCTCATTAGTCCTTTCACTGGCATCCTCAACTGGTGAACAATCCAGTTGAGCAGTATTGTTAGCATTATGTTCAAACACAGCAGTCTCAACCTCTATGCTTTTATTTTCATTTTTATCTGCACATGATGCCATAATCATTTGGTCATTTGCAGCTTCATAACCATTTCTCACACCAAGGCCTGGGGACAGGGGTTTCAGCAGGTACACATTTCTGATTTTTTCTATCTTTTCTATGAACCTGTATGCCATCTGCATACTTGTCACCTTGAAATCCCTCAGTATTGCACTAAAGCCCTCCTCAAAAGCTTCAAAGAATATGCCAACACAGGCTGAAATATCAGGTCTGAAGACTTCTGGGATCTGTGAAAGGGCTATTGCAAACCTATGACTGAAATCAACACATGGCTCTTCATCTTGTTTTCTGATTCTCATCAATTCTGCAACAAGATCAGCCGGTTCTTTTGCAAATTCTTCCTTGAAACAGTCAGCAAGCTCATCCCAACAGGCAAAGGATTTCTTTGGAAAGCTCAAATACCAGTCTTTTGTTTTTGCATCAAAGGACCTAACAAAAAACCTCATCCACATATCCTCATCTCTGAATGAATATTTTCCCATAAAACTGTGAAAAGTTTGGATATGTGCATTCCCATCACAAACATTGTGACCACTAAATCTAGGCATCTGACAATATATCCTAGCAGGCATAGTTTCTACTTTATAATCCACCCATGACAAATCCAGTTGGTCATACAAAGGATCAAAAGGGCTGAGAAGAGGTTTAGCCTTCTGACTGGCAGACACAACAGGGTTACTGCTTTTTAACTGGGCCTGCTCAGCCTCTAAGAATATCGACCTATTTCTTATCTCTTCTATTCTTTTATTCGACATTTCACCACTGAGTATGGGATAATTCATACTTGGATTCATAAAAATCTTACTCTTAGACATCCTTTGTCTGTCTAAGACCTAAGGCTTCCCCTGGCATCTAACTTATGCAGCAAAACAGCAAATATAAAGGGGAAGGAACAAGGTACCTTTTCTCATACAGATGCAGAAAAATGAACAACACATTTTTGTCACATCACATACATCCATCTTTCATGTGCATTCAGATCTTTTTTGCAGAGTCGCCACCTCTCCAGAGAGGACAAAATTTTCAATAGCTGAAAGCTACTTTTCCAGGTTCATTCCACCAGCAAAGCATCATTTTGTTGGTGACTCAGATGGGCCACAAGATATAACACTTTTTCATCAATTTTCTCCCCAGCAGAGTCGCCAATTTCTGTTGGTTCTTTCCCAGACTGGATGCTTATTCCCAGATTTCCCTACAAGGTAGCCATCAGTGATCAACAGGATCTCTGGGCCAGGGGCCAACAGTGTAGGAGATAGACTCTATATTTTATCTCCTCTTCTTCTTCAGGCTCTGCAAAACCTAGGGGGGTATTCCCTACTCAACATCCATGAGGATATGCATACAAAGGCTGGGATGCTGACAGAAAGCAGATAAGTCCTCCTGTAAGTAGACCAAAACTGAAAGATAAGAGCAAAGGGGCTAGCTTTGGGCCTATTTGCAGTTGTAGACAGAGGACCGAGGATCCTAAAACTAATTCTAATGTCCTAATGGTTGTTTTGGATTTTGATTTGGAGTTTAAGTTTGGATGCAAAGCTGGACATGGTTGTAACACAAAAACAAAGCAAGATTGGTGCCTATCCAGGGCCTGGAGTTAGTAGACATACACCTGTGAATGATCAGCATGAACAGCTAAAACTGGATTTCAGGGGGATATATGTGATACCTGCCTTACAGATATCTCCCAATATAGAGTGTTAAGTTATCTCTACTTATGGCATCCCTATTGTAGTATACCCTTCCCAATGTTTAACCTGAAAACAGTTTAATCTACCCCTTGAGCAGAAGTTAAAAGATCAGACATTCAACATAGGAATTCTATGCTCTAGAATCTAAACATTACCCAAATATCCAGATTCAGAAGAAGAATACATGCAATACTGGAGACAGAATTAACAAAACACATGCTAAGATAGCATTTCTCATATAAGATTAATCATGAAATCAGTGGGTTCATGCCAAAAACATACAACAAGAGATACATAGACTCACAGGTTAAGCTGTACAGAGCAACCAGATCAGCTTGTTTTGAATTACAGAGCCAAAAATCTTCAACTTTCAACAACCAAAAATGAGTAACACTTCCTGCTTACAACAGCCAGGTAGTGTACCACAGCAATTAATTACATGGTTGACCAAAAATCCCGCCAGATACACAGTATCAGAAAAATGGTGCTCAACGCATTACCAGATTGGCGCCCAAACATGAATGCAGCAGGTAGGGGAGGAGACAGGAAGAAATCTCGAGCCCTGCGCCACTGTCCGTTGATGTACACCTTCAATCGGGTACCAGATCCGCCCATACCTCTGCAACCTTCGCCATTAATGGCGCACCAACCCGCGGCCTCGGGAAAACGTCAAACAGTCGATCACAACCATTTCCCGCCAAGATTCATCGTCATGATATTTGAAAATATGCAGGATATCAAATATCCCACATGCACCCCGCGGTGACCTTTTCAGCACTTTATATACTAGGCCACGAGCATATATAATGTCGGTGCTTTTGCTCCTGACGACACTAGTATAAGACTTCATCATCATCCTCCAACAGCATGATATCCTGTCGCTTGAAATATCACCCTGACGTCAGCATCATATCGCAATATAACCTGCATGATAATCGCCCTCATCCGCACAACCTGATCCATCGGAGGAAGATCCTCCTGCCTAGCTGATGAACATCCTGATGATGTCATCATCATATCCTGCTGACGTCATCATCATATCTGCCCACTGCGCACCTCCTCATATCCGGATGACGTCATCATCATGTTTGCAAATATCGGGGGATCTCCACAAGATGATCAGTGTTAGAAATATGACCCCCCCGGACCTTGATGACGTCATCATCATATCGACATCAGGATGATATTTGGAAGATAACCGGATATTTGGAAATATCATCCTGATGCACAAATATCATGCTGCACTGTAGCTCCACTATAAGATCGGGGTGATAGATGAATATGCCAGATATTTGAAAAGATCACCCCCACTAGATAATGCACGAAGCCGACAGGTGGATATCTCCCTGATATCAGCATCATCATGACGCTGGAACAAACATACATCCGGGTGATATTCAAAAATGAAAATATCAGCCCCTCCTTCGGAAATATCATGATGCAGATAGGCAGAGAAATAGATATCACCCCGACATAAGAATGACATCAGCATCATCAGGATGATAAAACAACGAACATGAAGTGATACAACAACATCAGGATGATATTGACTAAGATCATCCTGACGTTCAAATATGATGACCCCAGTGAATATCGGGTCATACTTAGAACTCTTCAACAACATCATCAGGATGATCATAACCAAGATCACCCGATGATAAAAATATCACCCCGGCGAAATATCATGCAGGCAGAAAATATGATGACCCTCGCAAGCAACAGGGTGATAACTGGAAATATGATGATGATGATGACGACCCTTAAGAAAAAACAAGTCAGGTTGAACAACTCAGAGAATAACCCCTTCAGAAGATTGGGGTAACATCATCATCATAAAAGGGCAAGGTGATAATTGGAAAATCACCGGATACTTGAAAAATCACCCCCGCAAGCAAATCAGGGCACACTGTAGCTCATCAGCAGGATCAGGATGATATCCAAACATCACCCGATATTGAAATATGATGATCCTGATGAGAAACCGGTCGACAGAGAACATGATGATGCTGACCACCATCGAAGAAAATATGATGATGATGACTTCCTCTTCGAAGAAAATATGATGATGCAGCTGAAAAATGTTGAGGAGGTCCAACACTTAGAACATTTTTTGGATACTTAGGGAAAGTGCCTGCATGAAAATTGCTCAAAAACTGTCAGTCAATTCAGGCACTAACACATAGGACCTAACAACAGTCATATAACTAACACTTCAAATTAGGGCCTGACCCAAAATAGGACAGGACTAGGGCACGAACACCCACGTTATCCCCCCTATTTTAGGTAGGAGTCATCTCAATAGCACCCCTAGGTCCTATTTGCCACAAGACTTTGGGGTTTTCTCATCGAGATTCATAATTAATACACAAGATACTCTAAATGCATTCTAAGGACCCGGGAGCTAAACCTTAAGAGGGAAATGCCCCCAAGGGGACATTTTTTGACATAACACTTACTATCATTGGTTATATAGGGGCATGGATATTAGGAAATATCTAGATATTAGAAATAATGTAATATCCCAAAGATGAGTTTCCTGATGATGTCACCATTGCTGAGCGTTTCTTTGGAAAGGGATTTGGATGATGTCATCAGGATGTGCACACTAAAAGATCTAGACATTAAAGAAAGTCTGGACATTAGGAAATAATATGCCATCATTAAATGTCCTGATGATGTCATCATCACCAAACATTTTTTTAGGAAGGGATCTAGATGATGTCATAAGGATGTGCACACTGAAGGATCTAAACATAGAATATCCAATACATATGACGACCTCATTGTATCGCTAGGGTAATTTTGACGGGTACATATCTAGATGATAGGATACTGAGACTTACACTTAGCAATTTTCTAACCTTCTTGGTCAAGATAATTTGTCCAGATATTAGTGAATGTGAGCACATTTAAGTGTAAATATGAATATCCATAGGACTGTTGACCAATACTTTGACATTAAATATCTCATTGGTTTTAATGAATTTCCACATGCTTCAAAAGGCAAACCTGCTTAGAATTTCATCCTCTATCACTTGGTAGGCTTCATGAGGGAGAATCCACACTTTGAAATTTTAGGCAAACAAAGGCAAACTTTGAAGGACCTTAGGCTTCTAGTTTTTATCATGGCTTTAGCAAGCCTGAACAAATGCAACCTTGGGTAAGAAATGCATGAAAAATGCAAGTCCGAACAAGATTGAATGGTTGGGTGTTTTTGAGGCATTTCATTTGGGGTTGTAGAGGAAATCATACTTGACACAACTTAGCACTTTGAGGTGTTTGTAGAAGGACATTATGATTTGCAGGTTTTCCCTCTTTGTCTTATGGCTACTTCCTAGAGGATCATGTTAATATCATTGGACTTGGGCTAGTTATGGTGATATGTTGTGAGAGAGTATGCAGTGATTTATCTTGCATGTGTGGATCATTGTGATTGTTCTTGATACTACATTGGCTTGTTGATTAGCCACACCTTGGTTTGATTGATAGACTTGATATGCCTTCGATCTATTTTTAGATTTGACATTAAACCAATGTGGTGGGAGTTCCTGAATGTATGTGTTCTTCATTGACATGTTTTATACATGGAGCTTGTGATTATGGTATATGGGTTGGATATGTTGTTTGCATGAGTTTGTTGATGTTGTTGATACCTATGAGGTATGGATGGTTGGATGTATTAGCATATGCTATGGGTGTTATTTCCAGTCATGTGGGTTTTTTCCTTTGACAATAGCTTGGAGCCTTTTGTTATCACTTAGATTTGATGCTTTTGTTCTTTGGATTGGTGCATCTCCACCTTGGCATGTTCCTTTTCTTCCATAGATGGCACGTTGGAGGATGAGAGGAGTTCTTTCTTGAGATGGTGGTCACTTCAATTTCATTGCAGGTGTCTTGATGGAGCATGAGAGCATGCTAGAGATTTATGTGATTTCATGTTTGCCTATGATGAGTATTTCATTGATTGACCCTTATGCAATGTATACAACAAGTGGGAGAATGTTGGGAAATAGGTGTTGTACACCTTGCATAATATTGGATTATTTTATTCATGTAAAATAAATATTTATTTGTAGTGCATCTTAATTGATGTGTTTAACCACATTAGATATTTATTTGGAGGCCACTTGTAAATGTTGTATGTAACATTGGGATATTATTTGTATTATTTAATTGTTAGGAAAAAAATGTAGTACCAACATTAAATAAGTGGGTCAATGGTTTTGGAACACATGGTTTTGTCCAATACCACAAGTTGTATTTGTGTGAGCTTGGTCTATAAAAGCAAGCACATGGTCATTAGTTGTGGATGGGTTGGCTATTCAATTGTAAGTGGATTAGAGGTTTGTGAGAGGTTGTCATTGTATTGAGCTCTCTCCTATAAGTGCATATTGTGAAGCATGGTAGGTGATGTGTGGATTCATGCTTGGACACATGGAGGATGCATTGAAGGTGCTTGATGAATTCAAAGGTATTCATGGAGACTCATGACATGTATTGTAATATCTTTTGGTGAATGATACATGAGTGTGGATGCTTTTGGAGGCTAGGTTTTTCCCTCTTGATGGTTTTCCCAAGGTATATCTTGTGTTATCTTGTGTTTGTTCATTTGATCTTTACATTATGGTTATTTGTTGCATCTTTTTTTTCTCCTATTGGATTATGTGGAATTGGTTTTATTGGACCTACAAATTCCTAGCAATGTGTAATCCCTTTCCCATCCATTTGTACCCTATACTTGGGGGTAAAATCATATCCTTCATCCTTTGCATATCTTACCCATCATCCATCCTTATCCTATCATATTCCCATCCACCATCCCCCTATTTATCCTATCATTTCCCATCCATCCTATCTACTATATCTTCCTCCTTAGATCTTGATAAAGACAAGGTGCAAAAAATCAAAAACATGCTTTGGACACCTCTTGGCATATACCCCCTTCCAAGCAAATCCTCCATCCATCTATCTACTACAAAGCCCATCTGTCTGTTTATACATGAACCCATCATACAAAATCCTAAGCATCATACCTAGAATGGGGCATATGATTCCTATGCAACAAAGCCTTTGGAGAGGATCCTAAACCCCTCCATCTATCTATCATGTATCTCCTATCCTATCTCTTATCCCCTTCTATCCATCTATCTATCATGTATCCCCTATCCTATCCCTTATCCCCATCTATCCATCCATCTATAATGAATCTCCTATCTATCACCTTTTACTGCCAATCCATCCATCCAATCCTATCACCTTTCTCATTTCACCTCTAGACATGGTGTTCCTTGGTCATTAGTATCTAGCACTTAGGCAATCCAATGCAACCATCCCATAATAAAATCATTCCCTATCCAAAAATCACAAAAATCCAAAAAAATCAAAATATCCACAAAATCCCCAAAATATCTATTCCAAAATCAATAGCATCCCATCACCAATCTAAAACATCATCCAACCCATCCCAAACTATCCCTACATCATCACTAAAAATCAAAACTACGTAACATCACCACCCGCATCTTAATGTGCCTTGATCCCATGGATACGTGGTATGTAAGTAGTCTGGAATACGAAGGAAGTTTCCAGTACTTAGGTACATAAGATGCACCCATCCAACCACTTGGATGGTCCATATTGTTGCAAATATGTGCCTAAGTGGGTTGTCATTGATGTCAGCATATCCTTGTTGCCATTGGTATCAACTGTATCTTATTTTGTTGTCTGCATAGAAGACTAAACTATTGAGGATATTGAGAAAATTAATGACAAACAATGCATGCAGATCATGTGACTATGTAGAGGATTGTCAGAGATTGCTCCAATTAAGATCTTAGAAGTCTGTATGAAGATTTGAAGGAGTCATGGCCATCTGAGCAGAACTAGTTCCTACAATACTCGGGAAAGACAAAGTGATAAGAAAGAGGTCTGGATTGCTCTAGTAATATAAAATTGTGATCTGCGGATCTAAAGGCATGTTTGGGAAGTCAATGTGTATCATCAACACCAGTGGTTCTTGATTTGGAGGTCCAAAAGCTATCCTTCTAGTTTGACAGTCATGGCAGAGAGTGTTCTTGAGGTTCCAGAGGAAGATTCAAATGCTTCTGATAATTTGGTTTAGAATGGATGTTATTGGTGAATTCAATGCACTTGTGGAGGTCTCTGGATTGTATGGCTACTATGTTAGAGGTTCACATTAAAGTTTGAGCTTGTTGATTGAAGATTTCTTCTTTGAGGTTGATGTTCCAATCTTGGTTGACTGGATGTTCCTAGCCTATTATAGATGCCTTAAGAACATTTTTATGAAGCGTGGAGTGGTTGTAGAAGCAGATTCAAGTCTCAGTTGTGCTTGGCTAATGGTGTGATAATCCGCGTCAAGTTTAGCCGACCTTGTTAATCATTCCAAGGTTAATGAAGTATATAAATACTTGTTGAAGAGGTATTGAAATCATCCTTGTGCAAAAACAGATAAAATCTAAAGAAAGGATCAGGAGCAGAGTAGAGAAGAAAAGGAGTGAGAGCAGTATAGAGTGTGAAGAAGAGTTTGGGGCAAAAGTGAAAGTTCTTGAGCATTCATTGAAACTAAATTAGGCATGAAGTAGATGCTATTTCTTAGTTAATTCTTTCTAAATAAATTTTGTAGGCAGTGAGCCTCTCTTTTGAGTAGTGAGCTCTGGGCGGTGCGCCTGAAGGCGTGTGCCTTCTATTTTATTAAGTACTTTTAATAGGGTACACATCTTTGTGGGTTAACCCCCACCGTAGTTTTTCCCTTAACCAAGTTTCCATGTCAAAATCTTGGTGTCAAGTGTGTTGATTATGTTTCTGCTCTTATGTTGTTGATCTATGCTTTAATGTTTACATCACTAATCTGATAGTAAGATAATAAAGAAGGTTAAAGGTAGAAAAGTTTTTATTGTGGGACAACTCATTCACCCCCCTCTCAGTTGTCTAGTTCCAACACCTATCCCCTGAGCTTACACTATATCCAAACACAATATCCAAAGCATTACATCACTTATCAAAGCATCATCTCTTAACAAAAATCATCAATTATCAAATCAACATCAAGCATAACTTTCAACCATCATATCTTGCGCTAATCTTACAACATCAACTATCAGAATCATGTCTTAGGATATATTGTTCCTACAATGGGCATGATCCAATCATCCATCAATTCCTACCTTAACGGATATATCGTTCCTATAATAGGCAGAATCTATCAATCATCATCCATCTTGGCAAGAGATACAATGGTTGTTTGTTGGGTCAGTTGGTCTTTTGGTTATTGATTTTTATTTTTGTTCCATTCAAAGATCACATCAAAACTACCTTGATCTCACTATATCATGGTATGTGGAGAAAACATCTAGAATGGGGCATAGTCTTTGCTTTTATATGTTGTGCTTGTGGGTTGGTCTCATTACTCCAAGCTAGTATTCATATCTTGTGAATCATAGGGTTAGTTCTAGCATATTGATCTCCTTGTGCATCTAAGGTTCATCATACCTTTTGTGTATTAAGGACTTATGCTATGAGTCCCCTTCAGACAAGGTTGTACTATCTTAGGCATGCATGGGATCACCCTCTTGTCTATGTGTCTAGTCCATGCAAATGTTGGATAAACATCATCACCCTAGTCTTCTATACCTTGGTGAAAATATCCACTTTGCTATAACAAACCTAGGATTTCTCTAAATAATTTTCAGCACAATAATCATCCATCAACCAATCTACCCAAAATCATCAATCTTTCATCTCACCCCTTATCCTCCAACAACTTCAACCAATCCGTTTCATCCATTTCAAGAGTACACCCATGTTCTTGCAACCTGCATATCCTCTCGAGGGGGCATCACACTTACCAATCATCCCTAAACCTATTCCTATTCTTCTAGACCAAAGTATTTTTCCATCCAATCCAACACTATATCTTAAACTTGTTTGAAATAATGTTACTTAGTCACAACATCATTTCAAAGAGAGGCAAATGTAGACACCTAAAGATGTCTTAACCCTTCAACCACCCTTTGAAACCATCCACGTCACTAATTTTCCTATCCAATTAATTAATTAAATTTTTATTTAATTAATTATCCTACCTTACCCTTGAATCATTCATCCATCCTTCATCAATTAACCCTTAAAACTGAATTAATTAAATTAATTTAGCATTACACCTTACCAACACCATCCCAATTAATTAAATAAATATGAAAAATATTTATTTGGTTAATTTGTCCACTTTCCTAAACCTAATTAATTAGGTAAATCACCCTTATCTAATTAATTTACCCTACTAATCAATCTAAACCTAGCCTAGTTGATTAAATAGCAATTATTTAATTAGCTACCCTAACCTACATGACCCCTAGAACTAAATTAATTAAATAAATCATTATTTAATTAATTTTAATCCTCCATTAACCCACTAACTAATTTTCTCCAGCCACATTAATTAAGTTAATCCCTTGATTAACTTGGTCAAACCTTGCTTAACCCATTCTCCCACACACTTTGAAATGTAAAACCAATTTTTTATTCGAAAGGTCGCATGACCCTTCCAACTCACCTTTCAATTTCCATGCAAGAGCTCTTTTTTATGCAAAGAGATCACACATGTGATTCCCAAAAGAACACATGTGTCACATGTCTTCTCTTCTACCAATAAATTTAAATTTTTATTTCAACACTGCCCCGTGAAATGAATTTTTAATTCATTGACATGTCATTATCCAACTCTTCCCAAGATGAATTTTTAATTCATATTTAATCCTCCTCATCCTTCCCAATGTGAATTTAAAATTCACATTTAATATCATCACTTCATCTTTGATTGATGAGATCTCAACCTTTGATCTCATCCTCTCATCTCAACCCTTGATTCCAACTTTGAATCTCAACCGTTGGATCAAGATCCTCTCCAATTTGCTTATAAATATGAGGCCAACCCAATCCATTTTAACAACTTCTCCATAGCATCGAATCCATGCCCAAATTCCTCCAAAATCTCTCCATCATGCCATCATAATACCAAAATCCTCCTAGTCTTTCATCTCTCATCTCATATCTCTCATATCCATATCCAAATCATCTCAATCTTTAGCCATTATCTTCTATCAAATCATTACTGTGTTGAAGACAAGGAGAAATCCACATTCAAATCAACAACACTTGGGTAAAGCTAGGATCTCATGGGTGCAAGTTCCTCCACCTTATCAAGGAGTGGGAGATCTTCGAAGGTATAAAACATAGTGTTTTTATGCATTTTGTTTGTCTAATCTCCTTTGTTGCATTTCCCAATCTTCAGGGTGAACTAACAAAAATCAATTCAATAGTAGTACACATGGATGAAAGTAGACATCCACCATCAATAGCCATAATACTGCTCTACCTATTTACCTTTTCATGTGAACTAAGGAAAAAAGAGAGAACCTCTAATTCACATGGAAAATAAAAGTATACTTGATTGCAACCTTGGTTAGCACAAGGAAGAATATCACCTTGCATTCCAAATTGGAATGCCCCAAGCTCACATACACCATCAAGTTGGGATACAACATGTTGTCCTTCAAGTTCATACATATCTTGGAACTCAACAACACTTGCACTTGTATGTTGGACCCACACAAAATATTTCATATTTGATGCATCACCATCATCCATAACAAGAGAATCTTGACCATCATCACAAAGGAAAGATTCATAGTCATTGGTGTTTGTTAGCAGGTGTAGACACCTAAATTTGTCCCAACTTTGTCCATGTCCTACAACACCTTGTTAAAACATTATCCTAAACATCATAAGCCATTTTTGTCCTAAATCCCACTCTTAATCCTATTTATCCATTAGCCAATTAATTAAATAAATTTTATTTATTTAATTAAAATCCCATTCAATCCCATCCTCATCCTACTTAGCCAATTAATTAAATAAATTTTATTTATTTAATTAATTTCACATGCATAATCCCATTTATCTTATCCCCATCCCAATTAATTAAATAAATTTTATTTATTTAATTAATTTCCACATCATATCTTATCCCATCCTATTCATTTATCCAATTAATTAAATAAATTTTATTTATTTAATTAATATCCAACTCATATCCCAACTAATTCAAATATTTTATTTGAATTAAGTTCTCATTATAAGCCGACTTTCCAATTAATTAAATAAATCTTATTTATTTAATTAATTTATCTTATCATTTAGCCGACATGTGTGCCTCTTTCATTTAAAAAGATAAGTGGTACTACAGCCTTTTATTTAATATCTTTTATATGTAGTACTTTTTATGTACACAAGCACACATGAGCCCTATTCTCCTTGACACTTGTCAAATGACTACAACTCCCTTGAAGAGTGGGAATACCTAATCAATCCTAGCCGTCCACATCAATCGATTAGCTTTTAATCTCAACCATCCATTGGAACCAAGCCTTTTCTATAAATCAACCTCCTCATAAGCCATTAGCAAGGCATGGAACTTCAAGTAACATTATTCTGCCAAATCTTCTAGCATGCATTGAGCCTCAAGTACCCTTATTCTGTTGAATTATCATTAGAGCCTTTGCATCCTTCAACTATCATCCTCATATCATCTTCATCTTAATGTTATGCTGCAGAATCGAGCAACCAACACAACAAATTGATCAATCAAGCTCATCTTGCATCTTCGAGGTATTGAATTATTTGGGTTTAGGTTATGCATTTCAATTGTTTGATCATTTCCATTTACAAATCCAAAATTTTTCGATATACATTTGGCACGCCCGGTGGGACCCACGTCCTTGATTAACCTCTCTTGTTTGAGTTGTTTTTATGAAGTTTAGATCTCTTGGAGCGCCAATCTTTCATTTTTGCAAGCTTTTGTAGCAAAAATTTGTATTTTTCTAACCCTAGTTTGCAAAGATTTGGCTAAAAATGTATGTAGATGATCTCTTAGCCCAAATCTAACCTCACCATTGCGTCCGGGAGGCCGTTTCCATAAACTTTGAGTACAAATTTGCCTAAATTTGATGAAAAATGGAGCGTTTGGTGAAGAAAACAACAACCGGACTGCAATAATGTGCTTCTGGTAATTCAGGTCGCTTATGATCAAACAGCATTCGCTTGGGCTAAATCAGCTCGCCTTTGGGCAAACAGCAGTCACTTATGGTCAAATTTGGTCCGCTTTTGAACAAACAGTGCTCGCTTTTAAACAAAAACTGATAGCATATGGTAAAATTGGTCGCTTATGGTTAACATTTGCATTCTGTCTCCTGAAACTCTCCAGGTCGCTTTTGGGCTATTTTGCATCGCTTTTGGTCTGTTGTTGGTCGCATATAAGCTATTACTTGTCGCTTCCATCCATTTTTGCATCGCTTATGAGCAAAAATCCACCGCTTTCTGCATATCCGCGTCGCTTTTACACTGGGATCGGCCGCATCTATCATTTTCGGGATCGCCTTTAAACCGACAGTGATTGCCTCAGGTATGATTTGGATCGCTTTTGTATTAACAAAACCCGCCTGTTGTTTTCGCTGTTCGCTATGGGGTTTTCAACTGAATCAATCGCTTATGGCCTAACAGTGAGCGCTTCCGATTAATTCAGATCGCTTTTAAAATAACAGTCATCGCTTTTGATGTTATGTGTGTCGCTTATGGATTGACAGTGCCCGCTTTTGACCTGATATGCATCGCTTTTGAATTCACATTGATCGCCTGTGTAGACTAGGGTTTCTATGTTTTGACTACTTTTTGCAGATACGGGTCGCTTTTAACCCTCAGACGGTCGCTTACGGCTATAACCCATCGCTTAAGAACCTACAGCAGTCGCTTTTAAACCAATACCCATCACTACTGAACTGACAGTGCTCACCTAGGGTTTTGTGTTTCGGCTATTTTTTGGAGATACAGATCGCTTTCAGCCCACAGTTGGTCGCTTCTGGTATATCCGCATCGCTTACAAGCTTACAAGGGCCGCGTCCGATATTTTTCTTGTCGCATATGATCTACAGGGTCTCGCCTACTGCAAATACAGATCGCATATGTTCAACAGTGAATCGCATCTGGCAACTGTAACTTGCTTCTGCTTGCTGTCATTGTGCATCTTGGTATTTCTATCATAACTTTCACATACGGAGGCAAAATCACACAAACAAGGACTTGTTGGAAAGCTGGGAGGACAAACTTCACAACTGTACCACTTTTATCAGGTGACTGTATTGTTTTTCAGGCTTTTTTATCAGTCAAAGTTTAGGTTCATTGCAAACTTCATTTGAGCATAACTTGAGCAATTTTGATCATTTTTCAGCGAAACTTTTTTTCAAATTGCTTAGAATCTCCTGAACTTTCTGTTTATGCAATCTATTTTTCTGTATCAGATCATTTTCATCAGAATTTTCAGATTTCATCTTTTCCATGTAATCATCTTCTTTGCAAGTTTACTTGTTTCTTTTTGGAATTTGGTGACTTGTAGGAGCATCTAAGGAGCTGGAGCAGCATTAGCATCAACATCTACAGCAAATTGGAAAGTGATTGTATCAGGTGCACTCATTCTAATCTTTCATCTCTTAATCTTGATTGATCACACATTTGGACTTTGGGATTAAAACGAACGATTGTTTGCAAACTCACATCAAAAAAAAATGGGGCTAAAACGAACCATTGTCTTTCATCACATTTGGATTTGGATCTAAAATGAACAAGTGCTTGAACTGTTTGATCACACATTGAATTTCTAAGGTTAATGAACCCCATGCGAGTGTGACCAAGTAAATGTGTATGCTCTCTCCTCGCGTCCCAACACGAACTTGGAGATCAAAAACATTTACTTGTGTTGCTTTTGTTTAGCCTTAGAGAGGCCTGCCTTGGTATCCACCCCAAGGGAACGACCTCAAGCGGTACTTTCATCCGGTCCGCTATAAAAATCAGAGGATAAGGCGAAAGCTAAGTCTAACCGGTATTAGCGCTCACCATACAGTGCTAACTCGAAAGGAGGTGTACCTTTGTGTATATTAAAACTCCTAGTAGGGTTAGTTAAAGTCTTAAGTGGCTTGTTGGATGCTCGTGGGGTGCCGGTCCCCCGGATTTTCATTAGAACCTCCTTGTGATAGTGGCCTTGCCTTGACTAGGACTTGTTGAAGTGTCTTCACGTGCTTGCTTAACCAACATCACATGATTTCAAACTAACAACTTGCTTATGTGTCTTGCGTGAGTGATTCATGTGTGTATATGCATAATCATTTGTTTGAATATTGCCACATCAAGCTCTAAACATCCAAACACATAAAGACAAGTCATCCTACACATTCTTCCAATAACATTCAAACCCAATCACTTTCATCCCAAACATAACCACATCATCCAAACAAGCCACATCATCATCCAAATCCCTAAACAAGCACTTGCTAAAAGGACTTAAGACAAACACTTGGTGACAACATGTCTACACTAGAGGACCTAGAAATCAAATTCCAAAGATTCCTCCAAAATCTTTATCAAGGATCACAACCCCTAAACCAAGATGCCATTGAAACATTACACTTCTTCATCCAAAGAGCTCAACCCCATGCAAGCCAATCACCTCATCTGCAACACTTCGTAGCCCAAGTCCAACACCTTTTAGCCACTAGTCAAGCTCGACAAGTACAACAATCCTTAGCCACTTCCTACCAACCTAATCTACCTTATAGCCACATGTCATATCCATCCACTTCCTATCAACTTAATCCACCTATCCACCAAGTCAATACCACATCAACTTATGAACATCCACCTCAAGCTTATCCAATCCCTCATGCCATCATTCCAATGCACTATCAAGCCCATCCACAAGGCAATCAAGTGATATCACAAGAACAACATGCAAGTTTAAATGGCTCTTTGTACATAAATCAAGCAAGTCCAAGTACACCTTTTCAACAAGACCACCAAGCACCATTGATAGATCTAAATCCACCTTTCCTACAAGAATCATATCCAAATCCAAGTGGCCCCTTGTACATAAATCAAATGAGTCCAAGTTATCCTATGCAAGACTTAATTACCTTTGACAAGGGAGATACCAATCTAGAGTGGCCTTCGTCATCTAATCACACACCAACACATGAGCCAACTAATCCTATCCCAACACCACCATGTGATCCTATTCCTAGCCCATTGGTCCACCAACCTTCCAAATCACCAAGCCCTCCATTACCTTCATCACCATGTCATTCTAATCCTTCACCAAAGGATATGGCTGAGAGAGTTTTACAAAGGATGCTTGAAGCAAAACTCATTGAACTTCCCGAAGTCAAACCATGTGAAGAAAGTCCATATGATGAACATGATTATTGTGCATACCATAGGACCAAAGGCCATGATACAAATACATGCCCCATGTTTTTCCCAATTGTTTACAAGGTATATCAACATACAATAAGAAATCATGCCGCATCATCCCAATCCCATGTGTCACACCCATCTAGTCCACATCCTAATCCATCAAACTCCATTATCCTTCCATCCAATCAAAATCCTAGTCCTACGCTTACAACATCATCCTCTATTATTGCTCATCCATTATATTGCCCATCTACACATACCCTTGCGAAGGATGTGATCCATTGGCTACTAGATAGGAATAGACTACCCCTATGTCAAACACCAATTCATGAGCCTACCAATGAACTTCCAAAGGTCATGTCCAATCCTATAATCTCATCATGTGGTTCACATATCCTTGAGCCTCTTCAAGAGCCTTCCATTAACATGCCTAGCCCTTTAAGCCCATTATGTGACCTACTAGCCAACAAGTCTATTCAAGAGTCTCCAACCACAAGCCTAAGTCAAGAGTCATCATGTTCTCATGTTGTTGACCAAGAGCCTATCCAAGAGCCTTCCACTTCCATTCAAGAAACCCAAGAGGTATGTCAAAGGTTTAATCTTAAGCATGTGGAAACATTAAACCCTAGTCCAACTCAAGATCAAAATTCTTTCATGCAACCCATCCATAACATTTACCTTCTTTATGATCAAGATGATACCTATGAAGAAGCTATCCATGAGCACCTTGATCCTATCCATAATCCTATATCTATCCATGAGCAAGATATCCAAATTGCTCCTAGTCATATGCCATCTAGCCCTATCCATAATGAGCAAACATCCACTTGTCAAGATGAGACACTTGTTCCCCAAGTAAGCATAAAAGATCAAACAAATAACTTGGATCTTAGTGAACACAATGCTAATCAAGATCCTAATGATCCTTCATCCCCATCTACCATTGATTCCATTTCAAGTCCACCATCATGTCCTAGTGGTCTTACCGCCTTCCTCCTTGAATGTTCTTCCTTAGGACAACAACAACCTTTGTCCTCCATTTCATCTTCTCCATCTAATAAAGAACTCAAGTCTAGTTCCCAAAACACATCTAGTCCCATTGTTCATTGCATACTCCAAAACATGAACTACAAAGGTAAAGGCCTAGGTCTTTATGGACAAGGTATTTTGGAGCCAAACCATGTCAAAGTTCCTCCATGCTCATATGGCCTTGGATACACACTCCAAGGTAAACAAGGCCAAGATGTTGGTAATCCCTTCATGCATCCTAAACCTACCACTTTCCATCGCAAACCTTATCATATACCCAAGACATATGTAGCCATTCAATCTCCATCATCCTATAAATGTCAAAAGCATGTGACCATACACCTTCCACCATCCACTTTGCCTCCACTTTTACCAACTCCAAATATCCCTCCATCCACCTTACCACCGCTACTTCCAACACCTAACATACCTATTGTTCATAAGTATCCTTACATCCCTAATCATGGCCAACAAATGCACACATCGTTTAAACATGAAGCTTCCAATCATTCCATCCACTCCACCCACCCCATGGGATTCCCAAATAAACATTTGGATGCCTTTATCTATAAAGCTAAAAATCCAACTAAAAATCCTAAGGACTCTCATGCCTTCGGGCACAAACATGAAAAATCAATGCAAAGAACCAAAGCAAAGCAATCCAAAAAGCTACCCAAATCCTTACCTCCAAATACAAAGCCCAAAGGCAAAATGGTTTGGGTTCCTAAGAAAACAGCTAGCAAAGCTCATGAGGCATCCTTATCCACCTCTGAAGAATCCCAATCGCCTATATCCATCCAAAACTTCCATTCCCTTCAAAAATCCCACAAGAAAAACAAAAGCACTAAAAATACTAAGTTTATGTGGGTTCCAAAATCACTTCATCAACCATCCCCTAAGCAAACATGTCCATTGCTTCCTACACCCCCATCTCACCAAAAGCTTCAATGTTTATCACGGTGTGTGCAACCATTGGTCATGGTTCCCTTCCACTCCGCAACACCTCCACATAACTATAACTCCCCATCCTTCATCCATTATCCTACATATCTTTCCCATCACCTTCCTATGGCCCATGCTTTGGCATAAACTTTCCATCCATCCTCATTCCATAAGCCTATATAAATCCACTATCCCCATCCATCTATCCTTGCATGAATATTGCATAATCCACATCATCATCCACTATCTACCTAATCCATCTCCCATCCATGCAATCCCTTATCAACATCTATGAGCACACTTGACATGGTCCATGCGAAGACATCATCCATCTCTAATGGGACACTATCAACCTTCATAGCACTAGCCACTTGAGTCCCTCCTATCCATTACCATGGTGAAAACCTGACAAACAGGCGCCATGTGTAATTGTCAATGCATCTAAAAGCAAAAAAAAAAAAAAAAGGAAAATAAAGAAAATAAAAGAAAAAGAAAAAAGTCAAAATAGTAAAGAGAAATCCCTTCATCCAATGGTGAAAACCTGGTAAACAGGCGCCTTGGATAAGTACCATGATGAAAACCTGGCAAACAGGCGTCATGTGTAGGTTGATCTTCTATGTCACTTACACTTGGGGGCACATTGTCTCATCCAACCTATCCATTTCCAAACTATCTATCCCATTATATCATTTACCATCCTACCATCCTTAGCCATTACATAAACAAGCCTATCCTATTGAACCCATTTATCCATTCATCCATCCTTCTGCCTTTTGATTTTGATGAAGACATAGGGGTAAAATGTTGAAACATGCTTTGGATATCTCTTGGTATACTTCATACCTTCCTAATCAATCCATATTATCATTATCCACCTATCATACACCTTGTTATGTAAAACCTATCATGTCATCCCATGGTCATGAACTTTGTCATGTAAAAATCCTAAGCATTACCACCTAGAATAGGGGCAAGTTCTTCCTATGCAACATAGCCTTTGAAGATCACATCCTAGCTCCCTTATGATCCATCCACTATGGCATATCCTTATCATAAGCTTTCCATCTTATAGCTTATCCCCATCCATTTATCATGAGCTTTCCACTATAGCCTACCTATTTGTTCATCATGAGGCATGCATCCATCCCTTTTATGGCCTATCTTTTTATCCATCCATATATCATGAGCCTTCCATCCCTTATTTCCCATCCTTTTATCCATCCAATCCCATTCATCCATCTTTGCACCTAGACTTGGTTCTCCCTTGTCATTGGTATCTAGCACAAAGGCTACCCAAATTGTAAATCCATTGACATCCCAAAACATTGTCAAAAAATCCAAAAAAATCAAATATGTCAAAAAATTTAAAAAAATTAAATATCCAATGAAAAATCCAAGCAATAAAACCAATCATCATCTATCCAAAACAATCCACTCCATCAACATTCAATAAAAATCAAATCATCATCATCAATAACATTCATTCATCCGTTTCAATCAATCACTTCTTCCAATCATATCAATCAAATCAATCTAAGCAATGATCTTAAATCCAAGTCACACTAATCCATATCAAGCAAGCTAATCAATCAAGGAACATTATCCAATCAAATCAACAAGTTTCTGATCCTAATCTTGTCATGTGCCAATCAATCATCATCAATCATCATTAATGGGATATAGCGTTCCCACATCCTTGTGTTGATCTAGGGATATAGCTTTCCCCGTAATGACAACACTATCTATCATCATCAATCAAACAATTAATCATTGGTTTATGACTTGACAAGGGCAATAATCTTATTTGTTTTACATCCTTTGAGCATACTGAGAACACTTGCTTATGCTTAGATTGAATCAACACTCTAATCATCACACCATCACTATCATCATTCAAAACAATCCAATCATCAAAACAATCAACCCAGCAACAACAAACATCACAACCAAAGCACATCAAGCCAACCATCAAAACAAATCCTATCAATCATCAACATTAACACTAAAGCAAATCAACTCAAGCACATCAATCTAGCCATCAAAACAAATCCAATCACTTCAGCAAGTCAAAAGAAAATCAATCCACCACAAATCATCCATCCTTCATCAAATCAATCTAATCAACATTTCATCATCTTCCAACCATTCCAAACAAAGATCCAAATGCAAGCCCATCCTTAATCCATACCAATCATGTTAATTAATCAAGCCAAGTTATCCAAACGCAATCCATGGTCTTGATCCTAGCCTTGTTGTAAGCCAAATCAATCAATCAACTAGCCAACCAACTCAGCAAACAACCTTGTGTTGATCTAGGGATATAGCTTTCCCTGCAATGACAACACTCTCAACTATCAACAATCAGCAATTAATCATTGGTTTACAGCTTGACAGGGGCAATACCTTGTTTGTTTTTGAATCATTTGTGCTTGTTTGCTTGCTTGCTTGCTTGTGTGTGTTATTATTTTATCTTGCATTTGTATCAAATCCTTATCATTTCTAGCTAATATTCATATCTTGTGTATGTTGGAATAGCTTCTTGCACTATCCTTTGCATCTAAGGTCATATCATACCTTTTATGCATTAGGACTCAATGCTCTAAGTTTTCTTCCTCATACGTTAGACAAGGTTGTATTATGCTGGGGCACAAGACACATCGTCACCCTGGTCCTTATACCTTGGTGCATAACGTCTAGTGCTATATCAAACATCATGGTTGCTCACCTTCATTGCAGCATAACGCATCATCATTTCTTCTATCTATCCCCTTATCTTTCTTTTTGCAGCCAAGCCATTTCTTTTCGAGAGCCTACCCATGTTTGTCCAACCCACCTAACCTCTCGAGGGGGCATCATCATCCCATTTCATCCTATCTTTCCACCATCATCATCCTCATCATATCTTTCCATCATCACTATCATTTTCCTCTATCCATACCTTGGCTTCTTTGAAATGATGTTACTCGACACAAATCTTATCATCTCAAACATCATCTCAAAGAGGGGCAAAATGTAGACACCTAAATTTGTCCCAACTTTGTCCATGTCCTACAACACCTTGTTAAAACATTATCCTAAACATCATAAGCCATTTTTGTCCTAAATCCCACTCTTAATCCCATTTATCCATTAGCCAATTAATTAAATAAATTTTATTTATTTAATTAAAGTCCCATTCAATCCCATCCTCATCCTACTTAGCCAATTAATTAAATAAATTTTATTTATTTAATTAATTTCACATGCATAATCCCATTTATCTTATCCCCATCCCAATTAATTAAATAAATTTTATTTATTTAATTAATTTCCACATCATATCTTATCCCATCCTATTCATTTATCCAATTAATTAAATAAATTTTATTTATTTAATTAATATCCAACTCATATCCCAACTAATTCAAATATTTTATTTGAATTAAGTTCTCATTATAAGCCGACTTTCCAATTAATTAAATAAATCTTATTTATTTAATTAATTTATCTTATCATTTAGCCGACATGTGTGCCTCTTTCATTTAAAAAGATAAGTGGTACTACAGCCTTTTATTTAATATCTTTTATATGTAGTACTTTTTATGTACACAAGCACACATGAGCCCTATTCTCCTTGACACTTGTCAAATGACTACAACTCCCTTGAAGAGTGGGAATACCTAATCAATCCTAGCCGTCCACATCAATCAATTAGCTTTTAATCTCAACCATCCATTGGAACCAAGCCTTTTCTATAAATCAACCTCCTCATAAGCCATTAGCAAGGCATGGAACTTCAAGTAACATTATTCTGCCAAATCTTCTAGCATGCATTGAGCCTCAAGTACCCTTATTCTGTTGAATTATCATTAGAGCCTTTGCATCCTTCAACTATCATCCTCATATCATCTTCATCTTAATGTTATGCTGCAGAATCGAGCAACCAACACAACAAATTGATCAATCAAGCTCATCTTGCATCTTCGAGGTATTGAATTATTTGGGTTTAGGTTATGCATTTCAATTGTTTGATCATTTCCATTTACAAATCCAAAATTTTTCGATATACAGCAGGTTATTTGACAGAGGTCAGAGCTAACTAGAGGAGATAACACAATATGCAGAGGCCGGAAGCCAACAAAAGACACATCCTTTGACAGAATAGATATAGTAAATATAGATAGGAGTAGTAAAATGTAAACAAGTAAGCATGATAGGAGAATAGATATATATATTCTGATGTAAGCAATGACATAGAAGTCATGAATGTAACAATGCTAGAGGATGGATATTTATGTATATATATATTCTGATGTAAGCAATGACATAGAAGTCATGAATGTAACTATGCTAGAGGAGGGATATTGATGTATATATATGGAGTCTGTCGGTACCGAGTAATTATATGTATTATCTTATTATGATGTATATGTGATGTTATGTTCTCGTATTCTATATGTTTTGTTGTCAATCTCTAGCTACCTGACCAGGGTATAAACTGACTACAAAGACTTGTCTGAGGACTAGATCTCTAGACCAGTATCCCTCCGCATTTCTTGCTAACATTTGGTTCCATTGACGGGACCTTGGAAGAGGGTAGTTAAAGATTGAAAGGGAAAAACATCTAAAGAAGTAGCACAAAGTTCCGAAAAGGAGAAAAGGTGAGGTCAGTGGGAAAATTTTCAAACTACGGAGGAATTCACATCTCTTTAGGTTTCTACCTCTATGAGAGGGGGGCAGGCACTTAAGGGGATGGCAAGTGGGAAGGGGGTAGGGTCCGAAAGGACCTTTCAAATGATGTGAATCTTCAAATAATGATTCTATGGGGTATAAAAGGACTAATGGAACACCAAATCTAGAAAACCCATGGCAAAAGGGGAGAAGCAGAGAAAAAGAGAGATTGACGAAGAAATCAGGACCAAAATGGAGATAAGTGAAGAAGACAGATTGAAGAAGACTTAGGAAAGACAAGAGTGTTACCATAGAAGAATGGAAAGGGAACAAATGATGTATGAGGAAAGAATAATGGCAAGTGTGGAAGAAAAGACAAAAGAATTTGAGAAGTGCCACTATGGGTGCTGCCGGAAGGAAGGAAGAGGGCAAGCGCATCATGAAGGATGCTGCTAAGCACGCTAGGGAGGGTGCTACTAGAGAAAGGAGATAAGAAGGTGAAGGAATAGAGGATGTGATGGAGAATGTGGAAGAGCATGCCACTATGGGTGTTGTCAGAGAGGAATACAGAAGAGAAAGAGAAGGAATATGTGAATTAGAGTTTATGCCATGAAGTGTTGGAAAAGATGAAGTAACACTAGAGATTTTGAAGATGGATGAGGAATATATAGAGGAGGTTATTTGATGAAGCATAGAGAAGATAAGAGAAGAAAGAGAAGATGCGATAAACATGGAGAGGAGTTTTGAGGGTTTTGGAGGGTTATTTGAATCAGCATTGGATGCTGACATGATGCCATTTACAAAGGTAAGAGAATCCCCTAATTTGAAGAGACACAACCCCTAGACCATGAGCCACCCTGAATGCCATATGAAGTCAAGAGAATTTTAGTTGAGAAGGAAGATATTCAAGAAAACAAAGAAGCAGAGAGAATAGCAGAGATCCAGAGAAATTTTTTAGAGGTTTTAGGAGAAGAGTACTTTGATATCCGATTATAGAGAGACAATGGAAGAGAAGGAAAACAAGTTGATAGAAGATAGTTGAATTGGAGAAGTATACCGGAGGAAATATTCTGTTATATCCATCCTCTGACATAGTTACATTCATGACTTCTATGTCATTGCTTACATCATAATATATATATATTCTCCTATCATGCTTACTTTTTAACATTGTACTACTCCTATCCTTTTATACTATATCTATTCTATCAAGGGATGTGTCGTTTGTTGGCTTTTGGCCTTTGCATATTATGTTATCTCCTCCTATCATCTCTAACCTCTGTCAAGTAACTTGCTAACCGTGTTCACATCAAGCTCTTAGATGACATATGGCTAGCATACATCATTGTCACATGTGTTAATATACTTTTCAATGTTTGAATCATAAGAATAAGCCACAATTCAAACCATCAACAAAAAATTTAGTGTCACGAAACACTTCAAGTGAAGAACCAAGTTCAAATTGTCCCTCTATTTTAGGCTCATTTTGGAAACTTTCAATCTCCTATTTATTGCTGAAATCAAAATTATAACATGTTGCCTCTTCTTCTCCATTCCCTCTGACAACATTTTCCTACAATATTCTTGAAGCACAATCATCATGGGGAAGACAAAAAATCTTGCACCAAAGAAATAGGCTCTCATATGTGTCCACATGATCACCACCCTTACAATCATCAAGGGAAAGGTCTTCAAACTAAAAATCAATGTTTGCATTGCCATTTATCTCAACAGTCTTTTCACTAAGTGTAGGTATGTCTCTATCATCCTCATGCAAATATACATGTATGGAAATACCAACACTAGTAGCCTCATCAATATTATTAGGAACCAAGAAGGGTAATATAAACAAGAAACTAGTTTCTTGCTCATCCTTATCATCACATGCATACACACAACTATCATAATCAACCTCATAAAATGATTCAATTGGTTACTCATTTGTGCACAAACATCCTTCTTTGTCCACAGGTCTATAACATAGTGCAAGGCTCATACTTCAACTTCAAGCTAATAGTCAACTTGCATATCAACACTGTCATCTCTAGAAAGTGACTCATCTAATTGAAGGTCATTGCACATGTTGTCCTCATCATTTATATAATTATCATATGATGTTTCATCATAATTTTTTTCTGTCTCAAGTTCACTCTCATCTTTATCTAATATTGTAGTCACTTCACTATGGTATGCATAATCATTATCAACATCATAAGCCATACCAACACATGTTGCATCAATCTTGTTTCCACTCACAACAACTAGCTTATTACTAGAACATCTACATTTGAGGACAATAGCTTCATTATGTAGTAATCCCTCATTTTTCAAGGGAGCTAAGGTATTCATAAGCTTGTTGTAAACCTATAAGATTCAAGTTCTTCTGCATTAAACTCAAACCAACCTAATAGGCTTTAAAGAACATATCAATGTAGACAAGTATATTAGGTCTGTAAGTAATTGGGACAGTGGAAATGGAAACAAACTTGTGGCTGAATTCCATACTAGACTCACCCTCTTGTCTTTTAATGTTTACAAATTCATTGACAAGAGAGGTAGAATCAACACCAAGTGCACACCACTCCTCAAAGGCTACAATTAAACTATCCCAAGAAGAAAAATAGCAATCTAGAAAACTACATAACCATTTCTTTGCATCTTCACTTAGAGATTTAGCAAAAAATCCCATCCACATACCCTCATATATATAATGATACATGTTCATGAAATTAAAAATTCTTGGACATGTCCCTTCCCTTGAGATAAATCTAGCCCATCAAACCTAGGAAAATGTAGGTAAATCTCATTTGTCATACATTCAAAATCATAATTTACTCATGACAAGTCTAATTTCTCATGTACATCAACAAGGAGAATATTGGGAAGTCTATTTCTTTGAGATTTGGTGACATGGTTCTTTGCAAAAGTAGGGTGGGATTAAGACTACAGACTATATTCAAGTAGTTTGATTCTACTCCACATGTTCTTACTATGCTTTATCACTTTACATGATGCACTTACACAATTATTCTTTTACATGATTCACATGATTACATGGAGATCTTTATTTAATTTTCACATATTATTTTTGCCTCTCCTTCAATTCCTTGTCTCCTATTGATGCAACAAATGGAAGGGGGCATATATTGTAACTAATAAAAGTAAGCTAATAGTGGAAACACTTCCTACACTAATAAATGATAAGATAAATGCATGTAAAATATGTTCCAGTAGTTTCAAAGGAAAATATACACACAAAAATTATACCACAATGACACAATGTTTATCCTAAGAAAACGGTTTTTGGGAAAAAAACCCAACCTCCCAATATTAAACCAATAAATTCATAGTACTAATCTAGTTAGAATACACCAACAAGCTCAAGTCTTCATGGGAGAACAACCAACACAAGTTTGGAGAAATTTTGACAGCATAACCCCCACAAAATCACATTATACTACATCTCCATCCTAGTCACCAATATATAGAAGAAACCATAAATCATGGGAGAATACCACTCCCAAAAATGGCACCCAAATTCCCATGCTAATCTTACAAGATCCTCTTACATTGTCATAATCCATCATAGCCAACTCACCAACTCGGGCACTCCATTTTGGCTTCATTATCCCTATTTAAAGATGACTTATGATATGTCATAACATTCATCATAGAGTTGGTCAAAATTCAAGTATATTATGTAACTCCCTATAATCATGCTCTTACATGTGTCCTAGAATTCATTGTAAGTAACCCCCACATCGTATAATGTCATAATGACATTAGATTCTCTTACAACTTATTACACACAAATTGCAAGGTATTTGACACATGGCCCAAAGTGCCACCTCAAAGTGGAATGCTCTCCTTCCTATGTGAGAGAAAATAATTAAATATGGAACATTGGGATGCAATGTTGAGACACCTTTTCCAACATTCTCCCACTTGTCAAACACCTTGCAAAAGCAAAAGGGAACTTCCAAAAATCCCAAACACCTTGCAAGAGCAAAAGGGAACTGAGTGATGTAGGAGCATCCAAGGTGTAAGAGCAATCTTGCATCAACCAAAAAATTAAATAAAAAATGTGTTGTTTCTTTTCAATAAGGGCTAAATTTGGTAGGGTTACTATTTTTAGTAAGTTTGCATTTGTGCATGGTTGGATACAAAATCTTACACGGACCTCCAGAATGGTGAATTGAAACTAATGGTGAAGAAATCACTTCAATATCATTTGTCATTTGTGAGATATTAAAATTTCAAATTCCAAAAATCCTATTGAAATATTCAAAGTCAAATTTGAGGCACTTAGAGGCTCCAGATGGGCCCGAAATTTGGTGGGAAACCCAAGCAGTCTACCTATTTGTACTACTTGTGCACCATCATCTTTTTAAGAGCTTTCCGAAAAGGTATTATAATTGAAAATCCAACGGTCATATCGAAAGTTATGGCCCTGCGAAGTTGACCTTTTTTTTTTATGAAGGGGGTAAATCATAAAACACACAATAATTGATATTGCACACAGAAAATAGAATGATATTTTATTAATATGTGCTGCAGCCTGTAGGGGATTCATCCTCTGATTGTATTTGAGCTTCTGTAATGTAATGTTTTTCCCATATTAATAAAATATCATTCTATTTTCTGTGTGCAATTTCTGTTATTGTGTGTTTTATGATTTACCTCCATTAAAAATAAAATAAAAAATAGGTCAACTTCACAGAGCCATAAATTTCGATCCGACCATTGGATTTTCAATTATAATACCTTTTAGGAAAGCTCTCGAAAAGACGACGGTGCACAAGTAGTAATAATAGGTAGACTGCTTGGGTTTCCCACCAAATTTTAGGCCCATCCGGAGCCTCTAAGTGCCTCAAATTTGACTTTGAATATTTCAATAGGATTTTTGGAATTTGAAATTTTAATATCTCACAAATGACAAATGATATTGAAGTGATTTCTTCACCATTAGCTTCAGTTCACCATTCTGGAGGTCCATGTAAGATTTTGTATCCAACTGTGCACAAATGCAAACTTACTAAAAATAGTAACCCTGCCAAATTTAGCCCTTATTGAAAAGAAACAACACATTTTTTATTTTTTATTTTGTTTGATGCAAGATTGCTCTTACACCCTGGATGCTCCTGCATCACTAGGGGCCAAGAGGCTCATGAAATCACTACACCACCTAAAATTCTCTTTCCTCGTAGGCTTTGTCAATGCATTTACAACATTCACCAAAGTGTAAATATTTTCAAGAATCACCATTCCATCCTCCACCATGTCATGGAAAAAATGAAATTGAACATCTATATGCTTCATCTATGCATGAAAAGTTGGGTTCTTTGCCAAGATAATGACACTTTGATTGTCACATCCAACCTAAATTTCTCCCTAACTTAGCTCAATATTTGAACACAATATTTGAAGCCAAATTACCTCCTTATAGGCATGAGTAACTGCCATGTACTTTGCCTCTATAGTGGATAAAGTGACCACAACCTATCACTTTCTCATTCAAATAATCACACACAAAATATGTTAAAAACATAATGATTGGTAGATCTTCTATTGTCCACATCTCTTGCTCAATTCAAGTCAACATACCCTTGGATATCTAAGTGTTGCAATTACTCACCAGCTTTGCTACAAATGTCACGAATCTTGTTTTCTACAAGTGACCACCATGATGTTTCATGTGGCCCTAGTATCAAATGGAATACTTTGTAGTGTCTCGTATGTACCTAAAGAATCTCTTCATTACTTCCTAGTGTTCTTTTCCAAGATTAGCCATAAACCAACTTAAGATTCCCATGGCATGGGCAATGTCTAGAATAGTTCATATCATAACATACATCAAACTACCAACTAAACTAGTCTAAGGAACATGAGACATATCCTCCATCTTAGCAAGTGGATATGGACACTACTTGATTGATAACTTAGTTCCTACTGAAATAGGAGCACTCACTAGTATGTAGTCTTCCATGCTACAATGTTGTAACATAGAATCAAAATACTTACTTTGCCCTAGCTAGAGCTTATTCTTAGCTCTATCTCTTATGATATCCATACCTAAGATGAACTTAGCCATAAGGTTTTTTCACCCCCAAAATCTCTCCTATTTAAAAAAATTAAATTAAGATTTTAAATAAATTAAAAATATATATATTTCATTAAAATATGCACATGTTCTCTCTAAAAAATTAAAAAAGATAATAACTAAAAACACTCAAAAGCTAACCCAAGTTAATTTATTTTTTAAAATTTGAGTTATATGACATAAATGTTTCTATTTTTTTAAAGTTGAGTTAGAAAAAAAAATGTTTCTACTCTTTTTGTTTTTGAAGTTGAGTTATAGAAAAAATTGTTTCTAATTTTTTTTTTTTTTTTTTAAGTAGATTTTTTGAAGTTGAGTTATATAAATAAATGTTTCCAATTTTTAAAAAACTTTTTAATTAGATTTTTTTGTGAACTTTTTTAATACAACATATAAAGATGATATTTTAATATTTGTATATATATCTAAAGTTGCCACATAAATAAATAAAAATTAAAAATTTGCAATTATTCCTTTAATTTTTTTATATTAATATACATACATATAATTTATTATTTTATTTTATTTTATAATAAACATACATAAAAATTAAAAAGTCGCAATTACTAATTTTTAAATTTCTTATATTAATATATATACATACATACTTTAATATATTACTTATTCCTTTATTTTATTTTATAATAAAAAAATTAAAATTCATAATTACTTCTTTATTTTTTTATATTAATATATATACTCATAAATTAATATATATTATTTGTTTTATTTTATAATAAATATAAATAAATATTAAAAGTTGCAATTATTATCTTTTAAATATTTTTATATTAATATATAATGTAATAAATTAATATATATTATTTATTTTATTGTATAATAAACTAAAGTTGGAGAATGGACTTTCTTTTATTTTTGAGACTCTAGAGTCTAGTTTTCTTTTGTTTTTTTTTGCTTTTACTTTTTGTTTCTATTATAATTACTATAAATTAATTAATTAATGGAGAATGGACTTTCTTTTTCTAAAAACTCTAGTTTTTTTACTTTTTACTTTTTGTTTTTATTACAATTATTGTAAATTAATTAATTAAAAACAAACTGAAGTAAAGTTTAAGAAAATAAAAGGAAGTTCATTCTCTCACTCCAACTTGCTATAAAAATTAAAATATTTTAATTATATTTTAATAATATTTTAACTCACATTTAACCCAACTTTTTCCATAAACTTGCAAGGTTGTTAATTATTTTTTTAGAAAGTAAAAGAAAACATCTTTTGACAAAAAGAAAACATCTTTTGACAAAATGAAAGCATCTTTTAACAAAATAGATAATCTTTTATTTTATTAAATTGATTAAATATTTAATCATTAGGAGAGCTCAATGAAGGGGATATAATCTTATGGAAAACCCAAATTTCTTCATATCAAATTATAATGAGAGCTAAGACTTTGAATATCCAATCATCCCCTTCCTATTACCAAATATCAACATATCATCCATAGACAAAGTGATAATAAAGAAATGATCACCATCCTACTTACAATATACATAGTAATATGATTTGGACCTTACAAATCCCAACTTCAAAACATATGAATCAAACTTTTGGTATTACATTCTAGGAGACTATTTGATACCATACAAAGATTTATTTAATCTACAAGCTAATGACTCCTTACCTTTTACCACGTAGTGCTTGGGTTGTGTCATGTAGATTTCTTCCTCCAAATCACCATGTAGGAAAGTTGACTTCACGTCCATTTACTCAATCTCAAGGTCAAAATATATTGTAATAGATAATAAGAACCAAGTAGATGCCAACTTAGCAACTAGAGAAAAACTATTATCCATAATCAATTCTCTCTACCTGGAAATATCCTTTCACAACCAATCTAGCCTTGTACTTCTCAACACTACCATCTGAATTGAATTTCTTATTGAAGACCCATTTGCAACCTATAGGCTTCCTCTTCTTTTACAAGTGAACCAACTCCATGTTTCATTCTTCTTCAATGTAGCCATTACATCAGTCATGGCCAACTTCTAAGATTTACAATCATCCATTTCCATTACCTTAGTCATAGTTCGAGGCTCATCAATGTTAAAAATCAAGGAAAAAATACATCTAAAATCAAATGGGCTACACCTCTCCAGTTTCCTCCTCTACCAAGTGGACCTCCTCAAAAGTTGAGGTGGAAGCTCTTCTTATTTTGAACTCTTTGAGCTCCCTGTACTATCTTTCTCATTAGGTCCATCCTAAACCACTAGTTCAAAATCAAGTGCAACTATCTTAGTCTTTGGCTATAACTGCACTATAGACTTTGCACTCCCATCAAGTTTCTCAATTAAAGGAAAAGGCCTAATCTCTCTAAATATCACATTCTAATAGTGATACAATGCCTTCTTAGTCATAGGATCCCAAAGTGTGTACCCTTTCACACCATCACCATAATTGATTAACATACACTTCACTACTTTATATTCCAACTCTGATTGCTTCTCCTTAAGCAAATGAGCATATGCCTCACAACTAAAAACTTGAAGATGCTAAAGTGATATTTTTTCCCATCCAAACCTCCATAGGGTTTTACCCACAAGTGCTAGTGTAGCACCTATTAATTATGTAATATGTGGTGCTAAATTCCTCTACCCATATATTTTGTTCCAAATAGGCCCCACTAAGCATACTCTTATCCTTCTCCATCAACGTCATGTTCATCCTCTCTATAATTCCATTTTGTTAAGGGTCATATGGAGTTGTCTTATGTCATACAATACCATTGTCTTTACAAAATCTATCAAACTCAACTAAACAATATTCTCAACCATAATCTATCTAACACCTTGATCTTTATGCTTGTCTAGTTTTCTAAAGGAGCCTTAAACTCCTTCAACTAAATAAAAAGCTTGGATTTATGCCTAGGAAAATAGACCGAATTCCTACTAAAGAAATTATTAATAAAAGAAACATAATACAAGGATTTTGTTAGTGAAGGTACATCTACATGAGCAAACAGATCACTGTGAATAAGACCCAAAATCCCATGAGACTTATGTGAGCTCAAGTAAAATTGAACACAACTATACTTTAACCATAAATACAATGTTCACAAAAGTCAAAGTCAAGAGAACAATCAACAAACCCCTTTATAAGATTTCTATTTTTCAAGGTCCTAAGACCCCTCTCACCTATGTGGCCCATGTGCTCATGCTATAACATAGTATCCTCAACTGGTAGCTTGCTCTCTAAGGTGAGAACATGTTTAGGAACCCACATTACATTTCCAAGTGATGCATGTTCCCTTGCTACAAGTACCTTTGTTATAACTCCCAATTTTGTTGGTCCCTTTATTGCAAGCACTAATCTTATAGGTCTATATGATGAAGGTACCAAAGTTACAAGATTAAATGTTGCAGGCACTACTAAACTATTACATTAAATGTAGGTGCTAGCATCAAGATGAAAAAGTGTTCCAAACCAAACTCCCTTTGCCAACACCATATTTCCACAAACCATCTTACGTCCACCACTACTTGAGAGGAAACACACATCAATATAGAACATTTCCACATAACCCCATGAGAGATAAAAAAATGGAAACAAATAATAACCATGGTAACCAAAATCCACCATGCCAAAAGAATAGACAATCATACCACAAGGTGACACAAGATATACCCTACGAAAACCCTTAAGAGGGAAAAACCCGGCCTCCAAAAGCATCCACACTAATGTATTATTCAACAATAAAACATTACACTATACTTACAAAGTCTCATGAATATTTATGAAACATCAAGCTCATCCAATGCATCCTCCATGTGTCAAAGCATGTAACCACACATCCCATGCCATGTTTCACATATGCACTCACAAGAGAAACTCAATACAATGACAACCCACTCAACTAGCCAACCCAAACCACTAACCATGTGCTTGATTGTATAAACTCAAGCTCACACAAATATAACTTGTCGTATTAGGAAAACCATGTGTCTCAAAACCATGAGTACACAAAACCATGGACCCCCTCATTTAATTCTTGATACTAAAATTTCACTTTTTGGTACTAAGTTTTCCAAATAGTAATTAACTATTCTGTCTCCCACACATAAAATAACTAACCCAATGCTACATAGAACTTTACAAGTGGACCCAAATAAATATTTAATGTGGCTAAGCACATCTCCTAGATGCACCAAAAATAAATATTTATTTTACATAATTAAATAATTTCATTTTTATGCAAGGTGTACAACACACCCTTTTGTTAAAATTCTCCCACTTGTTGTATACATTACATAAGGGTCAATCAATGAAATACATCAACATAGTCATATATGAAACCACATGGATCTCCATCATGCTCTCATGCTCCATCAAGATACATACAATAAAACCAAGGTGATCACCATCTCAAGTAAGAACTTCTCCTGTCCTCCAAAATGCCACCTATGGAAGAAAAGGATCATACCAAGGTGAAGATGCACCAATCCAAAGAACACAAGCATCAAATCCAAGTGATTACAAAGGCACCAAAATGTTGTCAAAGATAAAAATCCACATGACTAGATATAGCACCCACAAAAAATGCTAATGCATCCAACCATCCATACCTCCTAGACCTATCAACAACATGAGTAAACTCATGCCAACAATGTGTACAATCCATAAAATGCAATCACAAGCTCCCTATATAAAACTTTTCAATAAAGTACATACATATCCAGTAACTCCCACTACATGGGTAATGTCAAATCTGAAAATAGATCAAGCCATACTAAGTCTACCAACCAACACTTGAGCCAAGGTGTGGCTAATGATCAAAACTATGTAGTACTTGAAAGGAAGCAAGGTAAGTGGAAACATTTCTTACATTGATCTAGTGAGGAAATATTTATGTAAATTTTAACTTTTATAGTTACAGATTAAGATGCACATTAACAGAAAGGTAATACCAAACATCCAAAAGCAAGTACAAATCTCACAACACAAGATATACATGGGGGAACCCTTTCGGGTGAAAAAAATTCACACTCCAAAACTTGCACAATGTATTATCAAATCCAAAGAAGATTACAACACACTTGCAATACAAATTCTTTCAAGAGTTCACAAATGTCAAATACTGGATTAATTATGGCGATATCATAACAATACCTACAAATGAAACATACATCTCCAATCCAAAGAAGATTACAAGACACTTGCAATGCAAGTTCTTTCAAGAGTTCACAAATGTTAAATACTAGATTAATTACGACAGTAGCATAACGATACCTACAAATAAACCATACATCTCCAACTCCAAGCACATGTATATATAGAGAAATACCAAGGATGGAGGTAGCTTCTAGAGCAAGCCACAAATGAATCTCGTCCAAATCCACATGGCCCAAATTCCAAGGTCATAAAGCATGCAAAAGACACTTGTCAAATATTCCCTTTCATCCCTTGCAACCATCCATACTTGGGCACCCCAAATTTGCCCAAAATAGGTATGGTAGATGCTCTTACACTATCATAAAATCTATCATATATGACAACACTTACAGTTGTAAGAGAATATGTCATAATTGACTATCAATAAATGATTCTCTTACAACTTGTCATAGTCAAACTTGGGCACCTACTTTCTCCATGCAAAGATGCTTCTTGACACTTGTCGCACTTGTCATAGAATCTATCATATGTCATAACCTCTTACACAAACCACAAGATACTGACACATGGCAATAATGCCGCCTCAAAATGGGATGCTTACATTTTCAAATGTTGACTTGACCATCCAAGTCACCTTCCAAGTGGGATGACATGTCAACATGCCATCTCACACTAAATTACAAAACCGGATGACCAATATTAAACACAATAGAGGTAATTAAATAAATATACAATCAAATAATAAATGCTAGGAAATTGCACAGGTTGAGACACCTTAATCCCAACATTCTCCCACTTTTTGAACACCTTGCAAGAGCCAATAGAATGATAGGATTTAACTGCTAGGGGATGAGAGGCCCATAGACTCTTAACACCATCTAAACTTCTCCTTGCTCATAGGTTTTGTCAAGGAATCTCCAACATTCATCAAATGTCAACTTTCTCCAAGTTTACCTTCCCATCCTCTACCATATCATGAACAAAATGGTACTGGACATCAATATGCTTAGTCCTTGAGGGGAAAGTAGGATTCTTCGCCAAACGTATGACACTTTGACAGTCACAACAAATGGAAATCTTCCTTGCATCAAACCTAACATCATAACACAATCTCTTAAGCCAAATGGCTTCTTTACAAGCATGAGTTTCTGTCATGTACTCTACTTTAGTAGTGGACAAAGAAACCAAAGGTTTCTACTTACTCATCCAACTAATAGCACCACCAAACATAGTGAACACAAGCACTGGTGGATCTCCTTCTGTCAATGTCACCTGCCCAATCTGAATCCACAAATCCTTGCATACAAAGTGAATGCTGAGGTCCTAAAGGATAACCATGAAAACATAAGGAATACTTGGAAGTACCCTACAAATATCTAAACACTCTTCACTACATTCTAATGTAACTGTCCAGGATTATCCATAAACTGACTAAGGACTCCCACTACTTGGGAAATGTCTAGTCTTGTATAGACCATAGCATACATCAAGTTGCCAACTGCACTAGCATAATGAACTCTACTCATATCCTCCATCTCTAAAGCAGACTTCAGACAATCTGCAATAGATAACTTTTTCCCCATCATTACATGAACTGTCAATGGTCTACAAGTTGTCATGTTGAATCTCTCCAACATGGTGTTCACATACCTACTTTGGCCTAACCAAAGTTTTTTGTTAGCTCTATCTCTTCTGATTTCCATTCCAAGAATGTACGTAGTTGCCCCTAGATCTTTCATCTCAAATTGTGCTGACAATTGAGACTTCAAATCAAAAATCAAATTATTACCATTCCCAATGAACAACATATCATCAACATATAATGCAATAATGAAAATGTGATCATTATCCATCTTAAAGTAAACACAATGATCTAATTTTGATCTCAGAAATCCCAAACTCAATAGAAAGGCATCAAATTTCTAGTACCACATCTTAGGAGATTGTTTTAAACCATACAAAGACTTTTTCAGCTTGCAAACCATATTTTCTTTACCTTTTACCACGTAGTGCTCTAGCTATGACATATATATTTCTTCCTCCAAGTCACCATGAAGCAAATTTATCTTCACATCTATCTATTCAACTTCTAAATCATATGTTGTAGCAAGTGATAACAAGAATCTGATAGATGTCAACTTTGCAACAGGAGAGAAAATCTCACCATAATCTATTCCCTCAACCTATGAATAACCCTTCATGACCAACCATGCCTTAAACTTCTCAACACTGCCATCTGAACCAAACTTCTTCGTGAACACCCATTTGCATCCAACAAGTGTCCATCCATTAGGCAAGGGCACCAAATCCCAAGTATTATTTTTCTTCAAGGAAACCATCTATTCTTCCATGGCCTCTTTTTAGGAATCTGCATCACTCATACCCATAGCCTCCCTTATGGTCCTAGGCTCATTAGTGTTAGAAATCAAAGCAAAAATACAACTAGAATCATGCAATGAATAACCAAACCTATCAGTTTGCTACCTTATCTATGTGGACCTCCTCAATAATTGAGGTTGAGGTTCTTCATCTTCTTTTGAACTTTCAAACCTACTAGAGCTCTCCTCATCATCAGTTCCAATAGATGTCTTCAGTTCAACTTTCTCAGGGGTGGAAGGAAGTTGAATCACATCCTCTTTCTTCTCTTCTTTCTCTGGCTGTAGAGCAATAGAAGAAGGATTGAGCTCTCTGAAGATCACAGTTCTGATATATAGAACTTATTGGCAACTGGATCCCAAAGTTTGTACATTTTCACACTGATGCCATAACCAATGAAGATACACTTCACTACCTTGTTCTCCAACTTAGACCTCTTCTCCTTACGTACATGTGCATATGCCTCACAACCAAATACTTGAATGTGTCTTAATGAAGGATTTTTACCAGACCACACCTCCATAGGTGTCTTATCAACAAGCACTGATGTAGGAGACCTGTTAACTAGGTAACAAGTGGTAGCAACAGCTTTAGCCTAGAACTTTTTTTCAAGGCTATCTCCACTTAGCATGCTCCTAGCCCTCTCCATCAACGTTATGTTCATCCTCTCTACAACTCCATTTTGCTAAGGGGTATATGAAGTTGTCTTGTGCCTCTCAATACCATGTTCTTTACAGAACTTGTTGAAATCTACTTAACAAAACTCACGATTGTTGTCCATCCTCAAATAATTAATCTTTCTATCCTTTTGATTCTCTACAAGAGCTTTGAACTCTTTGAATCTACTAAAGACTTCAGATTTTCTTCTAAGGAAATACACCCATGTCCTTCTACTTTAATCATCAATGAATGAAATAAAGTAAATAGATTTTTAAATCGAAGGAACATTAACAGGACCAAATACATCAGAATGAATCAAGTCCAAAACCTCAAAAGATTTGTGAGAATTGGAATACAATTGAACATGGTTTTGTTTTCCATAAATGCAATTTTTGCAAAAATCAAACTCAAGGTTATAATCATTCATACCCTCAATGAGGTTTTTATTTTTTAGGGCCCTCAAACCCTTTTCACCAATGTGACCAAGCCTCTGGTGCCATAACATTGTCTTCTCAACTAGAAGTTTTATCTCCATAGAATGAGCACCCTTAGGCACCCAAAAAGTACAACCATCAGAAGTAGATGCAATAGTATTCTTCGTCGTTGGTTCCAATGGTGAGAATTAAGAGTCTGAAGTTATCTTCTTCGAAATAGAGGCACTATTACACTAAATTGCACATGCATCAAGCTGAAACATAGTGCCAATCTGAAGACTCTTAGCTATCACCATAGCTCCTCTAGTCATCTTGCATCCTCCATTCAAGAAAACAACCTGCACACCCACATCATTCAACTTACTTATAGATAATAGGCTTCATGCCAAACTAGGGTTATGCAGAACACCATTGATCCCCTTCACTCGTCCATCATGAAATCAAATGAAGACTCTTCCATGACCAATAATCTTTAGGTTAGAGTCATCACCCAAGTACACCTTCCCACCATCATATTCTTCATACTTTGAAAACCAACCCTGATGAGAGGTCATGTGAAAAGATGCACCAGAGTTAGGGAAAATCAGATTTAGTGTCAAAAACAACAAACTAACTAAACCCTAACAAGCACCATAAAGCACAAAATAACATGAAAATGAAAACAAACATATAAAGCAAACCAATCTTTAGGCTAGGTTTGATTTATCTCCATAGCTCTTCTTGATCTCGCATAAGAATGCAAGACGTCAAAGGATTGTTGATTGCTCACTATTGCAGCATAACAGAGCTCAAGAGTTGTATGAAAATGAATTGTGTGTGTGAGTGAGTCAGTGAGTCAGTGAGTCAGTGAGAGAGAGAGAGAGAGAGAGAGAGAGAGAGAGAGAGAATCAATGAGTGAGTGAGAGAGAGAGAATCAATGAGTGAGTGAGAGAGTGAGAGAATCAGTGAGGATTTGAAATTGAAAAATGAAGTTTGATTTATAGAGGGAAAGGGAATCAATTGAATAGCTAGGATTGAAAGCCAATTATGTGATGTGGATGGCTAGGATTAAAAGGCAATTATAGTGCTTATGATGCACATTAAATGGGTATGAAAGGAGACTAAAATTAGGAGAATAGTGGAAATATATGGGATTTTTTATTTATTTTGGAGAGGAAGTGCTTATGATGCACAATGAATGAGGATAAAAATAGGGATGTGAGTGGGAATAAGTAATTTAAATAATAAAATTATTTAAATCATGAGAGACAAGAGGCATTTAAATAAATATTTAATTTATTTAAATTAGATGATGGAGGAAAATGAGATTAAATAGATAAGATTTATTTAATTTGGTGTAAATGGAGGACAAATGGAATTAAATAAATAAGATTTATTTAATTTGATGTAAGAGAAGGATAAATGGATGAGAGGAATTAGTTAAATAAATATAATTTATTTAACTAATGGGAGTAATGGAAGGGGTCATGAAGGGGACCTAGGACAAAATATGTCAAAATGTAATATCTTGAGATATGGTCAATTTTAGGTGTCTACATTTTGCCCCTCTTTGAGATGATGTTCGAGATGGTGAGATTTATGTCGAGTAACATCATTTGAAAGAAGCTAAGGTATGGATAGAGGAAAATGGATGATGATGATGCCCCCTCAAGAGGATAGGTGGGTTAGATAAACACGGGTAGGCTCTCAAAATGAAAGGGAGTTGGTCAAGGAAGAAAAATAAAGGAATGGATAGAAGAAGTGAATGATGTGTTATGATGCAATGAAGGTGAGAAACCATGATGTTTGATATAGCACTAGACATTATGCACCAAGGTATAAGGACCAAGGTAACGATGTGTCTCATGCCCTAGCATAGTACAACCTTGTTTAGATACAAGATATGAATATTACCTAGGAATGATTCGGATTTGATACAAATGCAATATAAAAAATGATAACACACACAAGCAAGCATGCACAAATTATTCAAAACTAAACAAGGTATTGCCCCTGTTAAGCTGTAAACCAATGATTAAATGATTGATTGATTAATTGATTGATGATAGATGTCTGGTTTCAGGAAATGAAACATGTTGTATAGGACGCCTGGTCTGGTTTCGACAATGCAACATCATGTATAAGACAATAGATTGATTGATTGATACCAGTGTTGTCATTGCAGGGAACGATATATCCCTAGATCAACACAAGGACGCGGGAATGATATATCCCATTGATTATGATGATGATTGATTGATTGATTTGGTTGACAACAAGATTGGAACAAAACCAAGGATGTGATTGGATGATGTGTGCCGATTGGTTTGACTAGGTTAGTATGGATTAGGGATTGACTTGCATTTAGATCATGGCTTGGATTTGACTTGATTGATTTTGATTGAATTGAATGATGATGAATTGAATTGATTAGAAGAAGTGATTTGATAAAGATTATTGTGATTGATTGAATTGATTTGAAGAAATGATTTGATTGAATTGAAAGGAAGAATTGACTTGAAGAAATTATTTGATGATTGGTTTTGTTGACACTCATTTTGACCAGGGGTTGATTTGTCATGATCAGGAGGTTTCTTCATTTGAAGCCTTTATCTTCTTGCCCATTTTTTCTAAGTGTTGGACCTCCTTAGCATTTTTCAACTGCAGCATCATGTTTTCCTGAGGAGGAGGTCATCATCATCATCTTGTCTTCGATGATGATCTGCATCATCATGTTCTTCGTCGACTGGGTTTTTCATCGTCATCATCATATTCAGTCATCGGGTGATGTTTGGTTTTTATCATGATGATGCTGCCGAGCTACAGTACGCCCTCATCTGCTTACGAGGGTGATGTTTCAAAGTCTCCGGTGATCTTCCATTTATCACCTTGCGCGAGCATGATGATGATGTTGCTTATTCTTTGAATTGCTCGACCTAACTTGTTTTTTCCTAAGGGTCGTGTTCATCATCATCATATTTCCAGTTATCATCCTGCTGCTTGCGGAGGTCATCATATTTTCTGCCTTCATGATATTTCGCTGGGGTGATATTTTTATCATCGGGTGATCTTGGTTAACATCATCCTGATGATGTTGTTGAAGAGTTGTAATTGCGACCCGATATTCACTAGGGTCATCATATTTTGGAACGTCAGGATGATCTTAGTCAATATCATCCTGATGATGTTGTATCACTTCTTGTTCTTTGTTTCTCATCCTGATGATGCTGACGTCATCCGTATATCAGGGTGATATTTTTCTTTCTGCCTATCTGCATCATGATATTCGCGAAGGAGGGGGTGATATTTTCATATCACCCGGATATATGTTTGTTTGAACATCATGATGATGTTGATATCAAGGAGATATCCGCCTGCTGGTTTCGCGTATTATCTATTGAGGGTGATCTTTTCAAGCAGCATCATCATGTTCAGTTTTCGCCCCGATCTTACAGAGGAGCTGCAGTGCAACCTGATGTTCGAACGTCAGGAGGATATTTCCAAATATCCGGTTGTCTTCCGAATATCATGATGATGTTAATATGATGATGACGTCATCAAGGTCCGCGGGGGTCATATTTCTAACAACTGATCATCTTGAAGAGACCTCCTGATATTTGCAAACATGATGATGACGTCATCCGGATGTGAGGAGGTGCGCAGTAGGCGGATATGATGATGACGTCAGCAGGATATGATGATGACGTCATCAGGATGTTCATCGGCCAGACTTTTGTTATAAGCTCAGCAGGAGGATGTTCCTCCGAAGGATCAGGTTGTGCCGTTTATCATGAAGGTTATATTTCAAATATCATGATGACGTCAGGGTGATTTTTCGAACAACAGGATATCATGCTGCTGGAAGATGATGATGATGAAGTCTATACTAGTGTCGTCAGGAGCAAAAGCACCGACACGATATATGCTCATGACCTAGTATATAAGGTGTTATTGAGGTCATCGCGGGGTGCATGTGGGATATTGTTATCCTGCATTTTCAAATATCATGATGATGAGTCTCGGCGGGAAAAGCTTGCGATGGTCTGTATGATGTTTTTCCCAAGGCCGCGGGTTGGTGCGCCATTAATGGCGATTGTTGCAGAGGTATGGGCGATGGCGTGGGTCGATCTTGTACCCGACTGGAGGTGTCAATCAGCGGGCAGGAGCGCAGGGCTCGAGAAATCTTCCTGTCTCCTCCCCTACCTGCTGCATTCAAGTTTGGGCGCCAATCTGGTTGTGTTTGAGCGCCATTTTTATGATACTGTGTATCTGGCAAAATTTTGGTCAACATTGTAATTAATTGCTGAGCACCTACCTGGCTGATATAAGCAGGTTGTGTTGTTCATTTGAGGTTGTTGAAAGTTGATGATTTTGGCTCTGTAATGCATGACAAGCTGATCTGGTTGCTCTGTACAGCTTACCTGTGAGTTTATGTATCTCTTGTTGTTTGTTTTTGGCACGAACCCACTGATTTCATGATTAAACTTATATGAGAAATGTTGTTTGGCATGTGTTGTGTTAATTCTGTCTCCAGTATTGCATGTATCCTTCTTCTGAATCTGGATGTTTGGTAATGTTTAGATTCTAGAGCATAGAATTCCTATGTTGACTGTCTGACCTTTTAAACTTCTACTCAAGGGGTAGATTAAACTGTTTTCAGGTTGAACATTGGGAGGGATATACTGCAGTAGGGATACCATAAGTAGAGATAACCTAACACTTTGTATTGGGAGATGCCTGTAAGGCAGGTATCACATAGATCCCCTTGAAATCCAGTTTTAGTTGTTTATGCTGATCATTCACAGGTGTATGTCTATTGACTCCAGGCCCTGGATAGGCACCAATCATGCTTTGCTTTGTGTTATAACCATATCCAGCTTTGCATCCACACTTAAACTCCAAAGCAAAATCTAAAACCAACATTAGGACATTAGAGTTAAATTTAGGAACCTCAGTCCTCTGTCTACAACTGCAAATAGGCCCAAAGCTAGCCCCTTTGCCCTTATCTTTCAGTTTTGGTCTACTTACAGGAGGACTGTCTGCTTTCTGTCAACATCCCAGCCTTGCATGCATATCCTCATGGATGTTGAGTAGGGAATACCCCCCTAGGTCTTGCAGAGCCTGAAGAAGAAGAGGAGATAAAATATAGAGTCTATCTCCTATACTGTTGACCCCCTGGCCCAGAGATCCTGTTGATCACTGATGGCTACCTTGTAGGGATATCTGGGAATAAGCATCCAGTCTGGGAAAAAGTCAACAGAAATTGGCGACTCTGTTGGGGAATGAGAAGTAAAAGACTATCTAATCATCTCCAGTGATATATATGTGACCCATCTGAGTCAGCAATAGTAATCTACTCCACTGGGGAATCTTGTGAAAGAACCCTGGTTTTCAGAAGAAAACAATTCCTAGCAATAGGTGGCGACTCCGAAGTAATCTCCCAACCGGTCAAAGTAAATTTATATGCAGGGGAGAAGATCCCAACAAAATCCTCTATTTGAAGAGTTACCATTAACAAAAAGAATGATGTATAGAAGAAAGGGAACTATCTCAGCTAGTCATGAAAGCTCCCCCAGAAAAAGTGATGATGTACAAGATAACCCTAGGCCATCAGGACAGCATGCTCCTTATTTTTCAATTGCAGAAGCTGATATCCAAGGTGCATATGAGAGGCAACAGGGTGGTAGTATGAGAATGAGGTCAGAGGTGTTCCAAGAACGCCCTTTTCTAGACCCAAGTGAGAGGTTTGAAGAGGCAGAGTCTCTGAGGGATGATGAGGATGATGACCAGAATGGCATGAGACCATCTACCTCCAGACCTAAGGATGAACAATTGGCAGAAGAAATCAAAAGCCTAAGAGCAGAACTAGAATACCTACAAGCCATGAAAATCAGAGATGATATACAGCAGAAAGTGCAAGCCTTGAGAACTGCCCAAAATAATTCAGTTCCTACCTTAGAAAATGCAAATATGCAAAGACATCAGCAAAGATATGAAGTGCATCATCAGCATCATGATGACAGACAAAATATGAATGATGCTAGGATACCACTAAACAATGCAGGAAACCAAAATGCAAATAGAAATGTTAATGTTAATCAGCCAAACAGACAGCCTATGCAGCTAGATAGATTCAGGCAGCTGGTGTTTGATGGTATTCCTGGGTATCCTAACCCCATTGATAAGCATCTGAGGCTGCAAGTGCCTAAGTTTTCAGGAAACAATACAGTGTCAGGAGAAGATCATCTAAAGGCCTTCCAAAATGTCATGGACAATTTTGAGGTTGAGCATGAGGATGTTTTCATGAAGTCATTCACGCAATCCTTAATAGATGAGGCAAGAGAATGGTACAGGAATCTGCCTGACCGGAGTATATCATCATGGGATGATTTTAAGAGGATGTTCAAGGAGCAATATGGTGATAAAACTGACCCTAGCTTCTTTGTAAATGAGTTCACCAGCATCACCAAAGGGTCAAATGAACAGGTTGCAGACTTTAATGCAAGATTTACTAAAGTGTTGAACAAATTGCCACATCATATGAGGCCAAATGAACCAATGTGCATAATTTTGTACATCAATGCCTTTGATGCAAAGACTGCATATGGACTGAGAGATAAAGGTCCTGCCACTCTCAGGGATGCTTTCAGGATTGCAGTAAATATTGAAAACAATAGGAAAGCATCAGGCAAGACAAATAGAAGGGATGATGTAAAAATTCTGCAGAATCCAAATAAGCCTCAGAACACTCAAGGTAGTACATCTGCTCCTGAAGATAAGATAGACAAACTGGCAAATGTTGTTAAGGACCTGAGCTATAGATTAGCTAGAAGTGAAAAAGGGATGGGTCCTGATAGGCAAGTCTATCAAAGACAGGAAAAGAGGCCATCATTACATGATATGCCTTATAACACCAATTGGCATGATGGTAAGCCTGTATTTTCACGTAACAACACAAATCAGAGGGCTCAACATGCCAAGGAAACTCCTGATCCCCTGAAGAAAACTATAAATATTGCTGATGATGCTCCATGGTGTATAATCTGTCAGATGCCACATTCACAGTCACAGTGCATGATTGCCCAATCTTTGTATGATAATGCTACATCTTGTAATGAGTGCAATGAGCCACATCATGTGCAGGATGATGATGTTAACATGATGTCTATAGGCAACGGATACACTCTGTATGATGCTGATGAGAAGACAGATGATCAAGTTCAGGCCTGCCAACAGTCCCCATATGATGAAGATAATGAGGATAATTATGTGTATGCTCAGAACTCACACAATTTTCTGAGTAGCTTACACCGACCTTCTGATGAGGAAATCAGAGCCTTCACAGCTGCAGCAGTTGCTCAGGTCAAGAGCAACTACAATCTCAGAGGTAAAAATCAGGTTGGTAGCCCACATCAGCCAGAGGATATTTCTGCAGGTCAGCAGATGCATGGTCATAAAGGAACTGAACCACAAAAAAGGCAGTGGGTAAATAACAAGCAGAACTTTAGATACAGAACAGGTCATGATTTCCAAGGACCAGAAAACAAAACCCCTCAGGCTGAAGATCAAAGTAGAGGTTCCCAAGACAGGAATGATGATCAGGGAACTATGAGAATGAAAGCTAAGTCAGCTCAGGATAAAAGCAAGATTGTGGAGCAAGCTACAACTGCTGTACAAAACTGTGCTCCATTTGATATAGCCCAGATCCTCACTCAGGTAAAGGTCTCTGTTCCACTTATGGAACTCATGAAAGTGGAAGAGATCAAGAATAGGACAATATCCCTAATCTCAGGGGTACCTTTTCAAGCTAAGCAAAATGATCAGACCCAGGGTGAGAAACAGGTCATGTGCAATGAGGAAGATGAGACTCCTGAAGTCTATTTAGGAATGACCATGACAAAGTGTCCTTCACAGGTGGAACCATTTTATGTTTCCCTGGTTATAAATGGTAAAATAATTAGAAATTGTATGCTTGACTCTGAAGCATCCACAAATGTCATGCCTTTGGCTATCATGCAACAAACAGGATTAAAAATTGACAAGGCATGTGGAAAATGCTATGCAATGGATGCCAGAGAGGTACCAGTTATTGGAATCATGAAGGATGTGGATTTCAGACTGGCAGCATTTCCTGAAAAGAAATATAAGATGAATATAACAGTGGTTGACATCAAGCCACAGTATGGTATGCTGCTGTCAAGAAGATGGGCAGCACTAATAGGTGGAAGTATGCAGCTGGACCTGTCATATGCCATGATTCCAATGAATGGCAGGGATGTCAAGTTAATCAGAGAGCAGAGATCATCAGAGACAGTGGAAGACCAAGAAGCAAATGAACAGGTATGCTTTGTGGACACTGACTGTGATAACTTCAGGGTTGTCTCAGATGATACAGAGGATGAAAAGAAAAATGTCTGCACTGAAGAGCTGGATCAGCAAGGATTGTGGACCATGTTTTTTGATGGAGCTTGTGCAAAAGAAGGTTCTGGAGCTGGAGTTGTCTTCCTGTCTCCAACTGGTAAGCTCCTCAAATCCTCTTTCTTGCTGAGGTTTGATTGCACAAATAATATTGCAGAATATGAAGCTTTACTTTTAGGCCTGAATATTGCTCTCAAACATGGAATTAAAATGTTAAGAGTATTTGGAGACTCTGAGCTGATTGTATCCCAAATCAGAAATAAGTATGCTGCAAAGAATAAAAGACTGAAGCAATACAAGCATGCTGTTTGGGATACTATTGAACTTTTTGATGCATTTTCAATTGGCTGGGTAGAAAGGTCAAAAAATGTTATGGCTGATTTCTTAGCTAATATTGCAATAAGGCCAGATGACATCACTCTGTCAGGTGTCACAGATATAGAAGTTAAAATTAGGCCTGCCATACCAGAAAACATATGCAGTTGGCAAGTTTTTAATGATGATATGGATTTGCTGAAATTTTTGCACTGCATAGATGAGTATGAGAATCAACAGATTGATTTCCAAGCTTTTGTAGAGACTGTAAATGGAAAAGAGACCCTTGTGGGAAAAGAGATCATCCAGTTGAAGACTAACAAGATCCCTAGAGGGTTAGTGGCTTTGGAAAGAGCCTTTGACAGTAGAGACAAAATGGTCACAAAGACATCCCCCACAAATAAGGAGGATTTAGAAGAAATAAATTTGGGGACACCTCAGGCCCCTCAGAAGGTATATATTGGCAAACAGCTCAAACCACACATAAGAAGTATGCTGATTGCATTGCTAAAAAGGTATAAACATGTTTTTGCTTGGTCATATGAGGACCTAAAAGCTTATAGAGAAGACTTATTCCAGCATGAGATCCCACTGAAGCCTGAAGCTAAGCCATTTAGACAGAGGCAAAGGCCTATAAATCCTACCTTAGCTCCCAAGATGCAGGAAGAACTTAGAAGGCTCAGGGAAGCTGGAATAATTGTGCCCATCAGACATTCAACTTGGGTGTCTAACCTTGTCCCAGTCAGGAAAAAGAATGGTGATATTAGGCTTTGTGTGGATTTCAGGAACTTGAATGTATCCTCCTTGAAG